>VXBI01024179.1:8794-39385 GCA_013397375.1 Toxostoma redivivum
TCCTTCCTTCCTTCCTTCCTTCCTTCCTTCCCAGCCATCCCTTCTTTAATGAATTTTTTTACACTGCAATTACAACCAAGGGGCTGAGCCTTGCGTAGTCCCAAGGAAGGCATCACCTCAATGAAAAGCCAAGTGGGATGGATTGTGCACTTACTCAGCTATTAGAGGACTTGGGGATGGTTCCCAGAGCTCTCCCAAATTCTGCTTGTTACTCTGTATAGACATGTCTGGTGTGACTCTTGGAGGACTCTTCAAAAGTTGGTTGTCTCTGTACCTCTGAGGCTTGGGAGCTCTCTCCATTTGCTATGGAGTAAAAGGGAGTGACAGTGGTTTTCCCAGAGCTATTGCAACATGACAACAAGATAAAACACAAAGATGTGAAAAGATTGTGAGGAGGTCTCTGTTTGGTGGGAGGGAGTAGGCAGAATGGATGAGCAGGCTTAAATAGCAAACACCAATTTCCCTGGAAATGAATATTCTGTTGCTATGCACAGACATTTTATGGCATCTCTTATCTTGCCTTCTTCTGCCACACATATCATAACAATACCTGACCGCTTGTTTCCATCAAGAGATGACCTTTGAAGAGTAAAAAGAATGAGGAATGTAACAGAAGGAAAAAATCTGGGGTGGGGGGAGAGTGGGTTTGGGTTAGCAGGATAAAATTACATATATTATAATCCTCTGCAGTCCTGATGATACGATCTGTGAAGTGATTTAGCCTGGCACTGCTCTGCTTGCTGCCATGGAGCTACTGTAGCTGAGACCACATGGGGCCTGGCCTTTTGCTCCCAGCATCTGCTGGTGTGACACAGACTGACAGCGAGGACAAAAAGAGCATTCAGGCAAACGTTCCACAGCTTGCTCCATTCTCACTGGCACGGAGGTCCTGGTAAATTCATGAGGAGTTTTAGGGAAGTCGCTAGGAGGAGTGGCACAGGTGTTCATAGAACTGTTTAAGACACTGAGCCTTGATTGCTAGTTGATTTAATAGTACATTCAGTGTAATTGAGACCTGGCCTTCTGGGTCTCTGTCTCTGAAACCAATCAGCACCATTTTTAGCATTTTGCTATTTGTCAGGAGTCACAGGAACATAAGGAGGAACCGAGCATGCCAGCCCTGGGTGCTAAGAGCCCATGCATCTGTCAGCAGTGACCCAGGGCAGATGCACAGGGAGGAGAAGTGTAACACTAAGCAAATAATGGGGTTTTTCTTCACCAGGACACTCAGAGCTTCCATGTGATTTAAAGTATAAACACAGATTTGGTTTTCATTATTCCATTTGAATACCTCCACAGGAAATTTCCAGCTAAAGAGCATCTTTTTTGTCAGTCAAGAGGTTAGGCTTACAAACGAGGCAAGTCTGGCAGGCCTGTCCTCCCTGCTTACTGACCTAAAACTCCCTGTGGCATTTGCCACTTTGCCATCAGTGCTCTCCTTTCTTTTTTTCTTGTTTTTTTTTTTTTCCCTTATGCAGCATTAATTTCTGTTTCACTAAACAAAAATGAATCTCAGAGATCTCGATCTGGGTGGCTGCATTTCACATTGAGAGAACCAAATTCACATGGTGCCAGAGTAAAGATTAATTATTTTTCTAGTGACTAATTATATTTCCTAGTCTATATTACAAGCCAACCTTCTTCGACTAAGCCTTGGACTATTCCTAGTCATGCCCAACAAGGGGATACCCAGCTCTTGCAGGCCTCCTGACATAAGAGGTCATTAATTAATGTCTACATTTCTGCATGTGTATAAATATGCTTCAAATCTAGCCATTCTGTAACTAAAATACAGTGGTTTTCACCAGCACATATTTGCACTTTATACTAAATGGAAAGAAAAGTTGTACAGAGACATTCTAAACATGCTGTATTATTAGGTTTAATAATTAATTAGGTTTATTCCTTTACAGTTTGCCCAGGATGGGATTTTTTCCCCATGTATTTATTTGTTAATAGTTTTGCTACATAATATTGTAGGCATTGCTGATATTGGTGTTTTGAGTACAGGAAGTTCATGGTGTTTTATGAAAACTAGTTTTCTGAAAACAATAGACACTATTCTTCAGCTCGGACTATCACCAGTAATTATCTCCTGGCCTCTATGCAAATATCTCATGTCCTAATTTCCACACTTGTTCATTTAACACATAAGCTCATTACAGCTGAGGTGTTTTTTTAAAGGCACAGCAAATATCTCAAAGCAAGTTTCTAAAAAGCTTTATAAATGAGAAGTTTTCTTCACTGGCAAATTCCACTTTCTCTTGCAGACACAGTGTGCAATCCACAGCTATTTTTTCTGTGCTCTGTTCAGAACGGACTCCATAGCTAGGCACAAGGCCAAATTTTGATCCATTTCTTTATTGGTTTCAACTGAATAACTTCAGATTTCAACTGGTTCCCTGGCAAACTGAGCCTGTCCTTTCACTCAAGTATCTGCCGAGTGCTCAGCTGCTCAGGGAAAAAGCAAGAGAAAATAATCCTAGTTTGCATGTGACACCTGAATTGTTACCTCTTTTTGCTAAGAAAAATGAAAATCTGAAAGAATGACACATGTCCTCTCTTTCTCTTCAGTCCCAGGGGAGCACAAAGGGGTGCTCAAACTCCATCACACGATGTCTGTGTTCCTAGAGGCTTGTGAAGAGTACCCCAACAAACTGCTTGCAGGTGCAGAGCGCACACAAACACGCATATACACAAACACACACGGAGTTTTGCAGTGTCTTGGTGCAATACCCAAGGTCTGGCCCCAGCCAGTCCCACAAAGTTAGCAGTGTCTGTTTTGTGAACCACCTCTCTAGCCAAGCCCTGCTCCCATTTACAGCCATACAGCCTAAGGAGGCTTCACACCGGTCACCAAAGCCAAAACGTGGGCTTCAGCAGGGCTGCCTGCAATACAGCTTTGAGCAAAGCATGATCAGTTTTTGAGGAAAGCTGATCATAATGCTCCAGTTGGATTTTTTCAAGTGTTTGGAGCAGGACCTTGCTGTCCATGCAAAGAGATTAGTAGAGCTGCTTGGCATAACACAGTGCACAGCTGACAGCTTTTCTAACAAAGACTCAGTATGCAAAAAGAGAAAGAAAAAGTACTTCACACATTCTTATCTCATTCTTTACTCCTTCCCAACCCCTCCTTCTCCCTGAAATACCTAAACACAAGAGTCATGATGAGGGCAGCATTCCCATTGCACTGCAGGGCTGTGCACTCAAGTGTATCCGACCATTTGTCTGAGCTGCTGAAGCCATAGCAGGGACAGGAATGTGGGGGGAGGAAACTAGCCCAAAGGCTCCTCCAAAAACCCTCCTCCAGTCACCACTGACAGGCAAACCTGCCTTTTTGCTTATCCTGAACTCTCTCTCTGAATCAAAGAGTGAAAAAATGTCAGCCAGAGGCCCCGGAAAAAACTCAGTTGCCGCTTCCTTCCCAGTTGTTTTCTTTGAGAAATGGCAAAGATCTTGCACAGAGACTTCTTTGTAGCAATGTACCCAGAGCCTGGGTTAGGTCAAGGTGGCAGATAAATGGGAAGTAACTTGTGTTTTCAAGGGTTTGTAACAGTCCTATAACATAAAAATCCTCAGATTCTTGATTGTCTCTGCTTTCCTAAGCAGCTTGGAGAATTCAGCCATGATTGATGTTTCCTGCCCCACTGTAGGCAGGCTGGAGCATCAGGCAGTGGGTGCCAAGGACAATGTCCCTCCAGGACACCTCCACCTTTCAGAGATGTCAGATTGAGATATGGTTCTCTTTAAGCAGCTCCACGAAGGCTCAGAGGGAACTGAGAGGTGCTTTCATCCATCACTGGGAGCTGTTTTGGGGGGCACCCTTTTGTGAGCTGGGCTGTTCCACAGTTCCCTCAAGCTTATTCAGCACTCATGGGTTCTAAATCTAAATTCAGAGTTTGTTCCTGTTCAGTTTCCACTGCTCCATGAAGCAGAACCACCCCTCTGTGCCTTTGTCAACTCTAGGTATATGACCCTGTCCCAAATATTATCTGCCTAAATGCTAAAAGTGGCAGAGTTACCAGCAGCCAGGGGAAGGTGAAATCCCATTATCAGCAATGTCAGAAGATGCTGAAGGGCACACACAGTGCAGCTCTTTTGGTTTACAACAACCTTTCTGGAAGCACAATGATCTATTGGAGAGTGACTATCTCTGCTCTTGAGTGGATCAGCACAAAGAAAGGTTAAGGCAGCACTACTTGGTAATTGGTTTGTGTCATATAAATTGAAGCTTAGAAAGCTGGGAGGAACAAAACAAAACCCGACCAGAGCACATAGCAATTAAATTCCCTTAAAGAGTGCATGGAATAAGTACTTACTTTCTTGCAACCCTAATAAACCTAATCAGGATTAATTTCTATGTCTGACTTGAAAATTTTTCCCTGCCAAATGTCCATTTCTTTCTGAATCTGACAGATTCCCTCCTGATATACCTATGTAGCTGAGGCAGGCAGGTTTCAAAGCCAAAAAGCTTTTCCTAACACAAAAAATCCCCAATACAGCCAAACAACAAAATAAAAAAAAATCTGTCTTTTAGCTCCAAACATCTCTTTCCTGATCGATTTTGAGCCCCACTAAACACATTCATGTGAAGGAAAACAAATGCCAGTCTCTGTTTGTTTAATCTGTGGCAGTGAACCAGCTGAACTGGTTCTCACTGTAATCTCAGGACACCAAAATGGGCCTTTTCTGGGAGGACCTCCCAGCACTTCAGAGGTGTCACAGTGGTCAGTTTGCACTAAACTCACAGATCAAAAGTATTATAGGGTTTTGATTTCTGCCCTGAAAGACAGACTTCCTACACTGGTAAATCCAGCTGGTAAATGGACCTCAGAGGAGAAAAATATCTGCATCCACCAGAGCCCAGTGATCCTGTCCTTGCTAGGGCTGACACAGAAATACATGTATATGCATTTAAAATTTGTACAGATTGAGCAAAACAGAGAGGCAAACAAATGCTTAATGAAGAGCCTTTTCTGACGAATTCATATTGGAGAAATTTTAAGGAACTCATAAATTCCTTAATTACAGTCTTATGATTAGCCCACCTCTATGCATGCAGCAGCCATCTCCAATCTGCAGAGTTCAAGCTAACATTAAAAGAAAACATTGTGGGAAGTGAAGCCCTTTAATTAGTATAACATATATATTCAGAAAAAAATGATGCAAGGAGATTTTTTCCTCAGACAATGCACAATTTGCCTGAGGAATTCATTACCATAAGAGATAAACTTAAAAGAGTGTCATGAAATTCAGAAACAGATTGTTTGTACAGAAGACAGTAATATCCAGTATTAATGGGAAACAGTTACTTTTGAAGAGCTCCAACCTAATCTTCATGCAAGATGTATGCTTTCTCCCCAAACACTGACAGGTAGGAAAGTGCCTATGGGCAGATGTCTTGCTCCTTCCCTCTGAAACCAGTGATGCTGGCCACAGCCTTTGCTGGGATATCTGGAAAAGGGAATCACAGGAAGAGGATTGATCTAATCTAATTCCATCCCTGTATCCAGGTTAAGCTACATTCTGAGTGTCCTCTCCAATGAGAGCACAGACACAGGCACCTGCAGGCAATGACTCACTCAAATTCCACTGGATAACAGGGTGGGATGGAGCACCCCTTGGTGTTCCCTTAACTCCCCTGATAAGAGGGGGAAACTGGAGGTGGGAGACAACTCCAGATTACCACATCTAAAGCTGAGTGTCTCCACATACATTAGATGCTAGAGCTCCACTGCAGGTGAAGATCTGGTCTCTGATTTGTATCTCCAAGCAGAGAGGACCACGCAGGTAGTGACAAGATTGTTTTCCCCTTCTCTTTATCTTCAGCCACCCCATTCTGTTGGCATGCCTGGCAGAACTGAGAGGACATTTCTAGTCACAGTGATTTCTTCACAAAGGCTGGCCTCCTTCACTTAGGTTGCTGTGCAGCTTTCAGATGTTAGGTGAAAAGTAACTCAGCAGCTGGCAAGGCTGGCTTGATAAGTCTGGGTAGAAATGGCTGCTTTAGGACATCTGCAGCCTCCCTTTGCTCAGTACCAATTTCATCCATAGTACAGCACCAATGAGCAGAGCAGTCTAACAACCAGCAACGGCCATGAGAGTTAAAAATCTGCATTGAAGGGCTTGCTCTCAGCTCTGGTTCTAATAAACACTTTCCTCCTAACCCAGCCACAAAGTCAAGCTAGCAACAGCTTGAAAGGATAATATCTATCAGGGCTAATGAGCAGTAATCTAGCATGGAAGAGATAGCAACCAATTGAGTCGACAGGCAGAGAGAGGAACAAAGTCTGGCTACAGCACACTGATAATCTATACAATTATAAATCATAAATTATAAAACAGCTCACTGTGGAATAAAGGTACATCCACAGCAACTATTCTAATAAATATTTGAAAGAGTGCTTTGATTTGTCAGTGTTATGAAATTTGACTACAAATCAACTCCTTATACCTGAAAAAAAAAAAAAAGAAGGAAAATCATTACCTGAATTTCTATTACTGATCAGAAAAGCTTCCTTCTAGACAATCAGTTTATTTAAGGTATTGGCAGACAGTTGACTGCATGCATGTGTCAATTTTGAAGCTGTCAGAGATGCACTTATTCTTATTCTTATTTGCTAATCATACTCCTGTACCTACAAGCTACATTTTTAAATAGTACTGATGAATTATCTCTTTGCTCTTGTAGAGGGTTTTTTATGGCTCTACTAAGATGTGCATCTATTTTCACTTGACTTTAAAGCAATCAATATGCTGGCACAAAGGCTTTGGGATAATTCATAGCAACAATCTGTAACAACTCACAGACTGATTTGGTTATTTCAGATTGTTCTGATGAAAAAAATATTGGAAGATTCCAAATGCATAGTCACAAAAAAAAAAAAGAAGGAAACCAAAAAACAAAAACCAAAACAAAAAAAACCAACCCCAAACCAACCAACCAAAAAAAAAAAACCCAAAACGAAAACAAAAACAAACAAAAAAAAAAAACAAGGAAAGAAGAAAGAAGGTGAGGAAAGAAAAGAAAAATGAAAAAAAATGTCTGTGTTATAAAAACCTCAGGAGAGGAATTCTCTTCTCCTTAATAAGAATCTAAGTATGACCCTTTAGTTTACATGGAGACCGTCCAAATTTGTTCCAGGGTGACAAGACAAGAATTTAGCCCCAAAAGTAACCTCTACTCAATGACAGGGATTTCAAAGATGCAGGGTAATGAGTACCAGTTCTTAGGCCAATTGCTCTGGTCACAAAGAAGGACAAAGAGGGGCACAAATTCCTGCATTTGGCTTTTATTGGTGCTCCTTTGTACTGAGCCTTTCGGCTCTTTTTGGTGGAGGTTCTGCACAAACTCTGGAAATGGAGTCACAGTGGAGCTCTCTTGAGCCTACTGTCAGTGGCACCTGACACCTTTATATACAGGACATTATTGCACTAAATCTACTGACATCTGCCATTCTTTTCCTGTTACTTCACCCATTGCAAGGCATAAATTAGTTGGCTGATAGATTTAATTGGCCAACGTGATCTGTAAAGAAGCAACACATTGGATCTGTGTTGGCTGGAGGATAATGGTTCTTTGTAGGGGCTCTGTTCTTGTCTTCATCCTCAGCAGCCATGGCACAGTCATTTTGCAGTGTGCATCAGGAGGAGGTAGGGCTGCTTCCCGAAGTTTTATCAAGGTGAGCAATTACTGGCCAGCACAGTGGTATCCCCAACACCGAGTGCAGTGAGGAATTCATATCAGTCCTGCTACAGACACAGGCAACTGGTGTGAGGAAAAGGCTCTCTTCCATCCCTAGTACATCAGACAGACCTTTTTTAACTGAGTTCTCAGGGCATGGCCAAATATTCCAGCTGTGAGGAGAGCTGATTTTCTTTCTTCTGTATATGCATGGAAACCTCCTCTCTGCATCTTCTGGTGAAGATGTGGAGCTGAGGAAGGAGGCTGTGGATCAGAGATTTGGTATTTACACACCATCCTTCACCCTGAGCTCCACTGTTGTTGTGCAGCAAAAGTAATTCTGGTCCTCTGGGGTACATGATAAACACTTTCCCTACAAATGTAAAAGCAAGGGTATTTTTTGTAAATGCTGAGGAAGACCAGGATTTTAGTGCTATTGGTCTTGGATTTCAACAAATCCCTTATTGAATTATATGTTCAAAAGCACTGGCTGTCCTGTGATCACAGAGAAAATTTGTGCTGTCAAACAGCGCCATGCATTGTGTGCATGGTGCACACAACTTATCAGAAACCACAGCAGTTGATAGCAGGTGATATGGCTTTGCTTTTGCTTATTATTATTTTAATAATTTATTTCTGATTTTGGCATAATAAAAGATAAAGCTCAGCTTGGCTGTTCTCTGAAGGAAGAATCCACGCATTTGCTACAGGAATGGTAGTTAGAAGAAATAACTAGCAAAACAGAGATGGATTGTGCCTCCTACAGCAAATGAGCTGAGTGAAGACAAGTTGGTTGGTTATTCACTGCATTGAGTAGAGGCACTTTGGGACTGAAATAAAGTGCTGAAAGGTCTCAGAATGATTTGTGAAAAATAAGGGTTATTGTAGTGATTGATAGAACAAGGAGTAATAGGTGCAAATTGAAAGAGGGGAAATTCAGATTATACATTAGGAATAAATTCTTTACTCTGTGGGGGTGGAGACACTGGAATAGGTTGCCTAGGGAGGCTGTGAATGCCCCAACCATGGCAGTGTTCAAGGCCAGGTTGGATAAGGCCTTGAGCAACCTGGCCTGGTGGGAGATGTCCCTGGCAGCGGGGCTGGGACTAGATGATCTTTAAAGTCCCTTCTAACCCTGTAACATTCTATGATTCTGTGAATCTTAAGAAACGAAGAGATATAAATTAGAAGACAAAGTTTTGGAAGGGAGAACCAGTAAACATTTATTGACAGTGAAATGGACTTGTGCAGAGCATCGCCCTTGCAGTTTCTGCAGATGCTGAGCTGTGGACCTGAATATTGGTTTAGCAAGAGACCAAGCCAAGCCAGTTCCTTCTTCACAGGGAGCAAGAAGGCAAGGACAGAAAAGGATGCTAATGAAACACAGGGGTCCACAACAGTCCTAGGGACCAGGAATAAGGATAGCAAAAATGTGGTGGAAGCAGAGGAGTTGGTACTCTGTAAAAAAGCTTTCCTGGACACAGGGGTTACATCAACCTTAGTAGATTGAATTTTTTAATATATTTTTTGGCAGTGAAAACAACTCGTGTGGGAGGTTTCACATCCATGCTGTTGATGTCTTGGTCCCTAAGTCTCTGAAACTGCGTGGCTCCACATACAAAACCTGCCAGGAATGATCCCTGACTGGTGCTAGCTGCTGAACTGCAACTGGGAATGGTTTGGGAAGATGTTATGTTAGTAGTCCCAGATCTGAATCAGACTGTGAACTACTGCAATATTTATTAGTGCAGACAACTCCATTCCAGGCTGGGAATATTTCCTGTATTGTTTAGTTTTCAAAGAAAGTAATGACTCCTGAGGCTATCCTTGATTTGATATAACCAGCCTCAATGTGGACCCTTACTCCTGTACATTCTCGCTCTTTCTGTATGCTGTTGCTACTGTTATAAAAAATCACTTAGACTCAACAACTAAAATGGGCACAGAAGAAAAACACTCCCATGGCTGATCATGTGTAGCTAATAAAACTGTGAAAGCAATTTATTCTAAGAACACTACACATTAGAAATACCATCACTTTTTGGATTAGTCTGCTGTCCACTAGCTGGTCATGGCTACTAGGAAAATCCATGTGTTAGTCACAAGCACCTGACAAATAGTTTGCATACAATAAAGCTTAGCATGGGGGATTTGTCAGCTGGTTTGCACACACAGTTCAGTATTCACTGCATTATGTGATGTTAGCCACTTCTAACATGTGATACAGTTCCTCCTCTTTATTTACAGAGAGAAACTGTAAACAGGAGAAAACCAAATAGATACATATGTAGACATATACATAATGTCAGTAAAATATTAAATAGCTAAACTCTTATCGTACAACCATTCATTTCTGCAAATCCCCAGGTATCTTTGAAAATACATCTAAATAATTAACAGTGATGACTCACAGCACATGGTCATGAATGTGGCCTTCTATTTATAACAATATTTCTATATTCATCTTCTTAATAAGAGCAGTAGCAGCTGAAAATAAATCATCACATTAAGCACCTCCTTTGGATAAACTCGCACATGTAGAAACACTTTTCTTCATTGTTGCTGCTCTGAGTCCATGAGAAGCTCATGGGAAGAAATATGTCATATCAAGACATACACTTTTTCAGAGTCAACAAAGGTAGTTAGCTACAAACATGCTCATTGAAATTAATGACATGTGTGGCTAAATTCCCTGGTAAGCCTTGAGACTAATCAAACAAGGTGGTTTTAATCTGGTTTTAATACGACTGAGTGACTAATTCTGACAGATCAACCAAGATTCTCAACACAGACATTTTTGTTCCACATTCTCTTGTCTTTCTTCTACTTTTGTAATCCTTCCATGCTCTGCCTCAACATTCAGCCTGTGTGCTAAGTAATGTGTTTTCTCATATCAGGCACTGTGGTCTTGTATCACTTTATCTCAATTTTAGGGGCAATCAGTTAAAGTTATAGAGAGATATAAGGCCTCTGCATCACCCTACTATCAGATCCACTTTGCTGTTTATCAATTAAAGGTCAAACACAGGTTAGTGAGGAAAAACTCTCTGAAATGCTGGTCTGATAGTATTATTACAGCTTGTGCTTTGGCATGGGGTTAGCAATATGTCAGCTGTGCAGCACAGTATATAGAAATAGAAAAGAAACTGTAGGGTTTGATGCTGAGAAGTAAAATGGAGCTAAAATAGCTATAGATAAATGTGCATTTCCAATGTTTGGGGGAAAAATATTTTGTTTAAAAAGGGTGTTCTGATACTATTGCTTTCAGTTATTTTGCTAAAAGGGGCAGACAAAGATTTGTGTGGGAGTGAAGAGGCTTTTGGCTTTGTTGCTCTTGTCAGAGCTCTGCTAGATGAAAGCAGCTGGAACACCCCCCATTGCTGGAAAAACTTGCCATGGGGCTAATTTGTAAATCTCACTGGTCTGCAGGATGGCCAGAGCCATCTGTATGAAGCACAGATGCTTCTGCTGCAGTATCAGCAGCTCCAGTCTCATCCTTGGTGGGAACACAGCCATCATGTTGCACTTGCCAAAATTCCCCCAGAAGAAGGAATCTAACCCATGAGCATGACATGAGAGGTTGTGTCACATTTTCCTCTTAATCTCTGTTACATCGATGAAATCTGGTTGTTGGTGAAATCTGGCCTCAAGCCCTCACCATTGCCCTAAACCTTGAGCCCCGATGTTCATCCTTCACTGTGGAGCTGCAATTGCCAACAGGGCCTAAGACCAACTTCAAAACAGCCCTTTGGAAAATCAGTGACTGATCATGATGAACTCCCACCTCCCTTCTTCACACATTCCCTTCTCAGCCTTCTCAACAACCCCCAAGAAATGAGGGAGGTGTGATTTACCCTTATGAGTGCTCTGTTGGTGTGTCCCTTTCATAGTAAAGGCATCTCAGTGCTTTACAGCTCTTCCTTCAGAGATGTTAAAAGCTATTTTTCCTGGTCCTGTCACTGCTGTAACATCGAGTCTGGCATGAGGCTGGATATTGCCTTTCCAAGGTGTACTAGCTGCTGTTAATGATTCACTGTGTATTGGAGTGTCACAGCTTGAGTACTCCAGGCTTTCATTCACTCCTAATCCTCAGAGAAATAAGCCATCCTGTTACCACTCAGATGCAGGGAAACTCTGTCCCATGATTCACTTTCTGTTAACTGTGCAATGGGCATAAGCAGAATATGAGTGGATTTCTTCGGCAGAGGGCTCAGGAAGAAGTAAAGACCTTGGGAACAACAGAAGGATCTTAGATCATGGGTCATGTTGGGGAATGCCAGCACCAGAAAATGCTGCCTCTGTCCCTCCCTTGTGCCTGCCTTGGGGGCTGTGCCCTAACTGGCTGTGCTGGTTTGACACTTTTGAAGCCAGGCACGCACAAAAGCTGATTACTCACCCTCCCCTGCCACAGCTGGCCAGAGGAGAGAAAAAATTAATGAAGGGTTCATGAGTTGAGGTAAGGACCAAGAGGGAGAAAACACTCCAAGGGCAAAACAGGTTCAACTTAGACATAGAAAATGAGTTTATTATTAAGAGAATCAGAGGAGGATAATGAGAAGTAAAATAAGCCCTTAAAACATCTCCCCACCCCCCTCCCTCCTTTCCACTGAGCACAGGGAGACAGGGCATGGGGGTTTTGGTCAGTTCACCATGATCACTGAGATTTTCTTCTGCTGCTCTGGGAGAGGAATCCTTCCCCTGTGAGACTGTGGGGTTCTTTCCTACAGGAGACAGCTCTCTCTGTGGGTGGATCTCTGCATCCCCCATGGATCCCTATGGGCTGTGGGTGGATCTCTGCATCCCCCATGGATCCCTATGGGCTGTGTGTGGATCTCTGCATCTCTCATGGATTCCCATGGGCTGTGTGTGGATCTCTGCATTCCCCATGGATCCACATGGGCTGCAGGGGCACAGCTCCTTCCCCATGGTGTCACCATGACCTGCAGAGCAATCTCAGCTCTGGCACCTGCAGCACCTCCTGCCTCTCCTCCTGCAGTGACCTTGATGTCTCTATGTTGTTTCCCTCACATCTTCTTACCTTCTCTTCTACAGCTGGAATTCAAACTGCTCCACTACCTTTGTTCTGATTTCTTCTTAAATATATTATCACAGAGGCATTACCATTCTCTAATTGTCCCAGCCTTGGCCAGCAGCATGTCCATCTTCAGAGCCATCAGGGATTGGATCTGCTGGACATGGTGGAAACTTCCAGCAGCTCCTCACAGAAGCCACCTCTGTGGGCCCCTCACCAAAAAACACACCATGCAAAACCAACACACTGGCTTATTGAACTCTCTGGTGGAAGAAAAAACATTTTTTTCTCAAAGTTGTCCTGGCAACTCATTAAACCACTATAGCCACTGAATCCTTCTCCTTATCATGGAACTGCTATCTCAGGCCGTCCAGTCTTTTTGTCAGCCTAGTTAATTTGTGGACCCAGCAATACAACATAGAGATAATTTCAGCAGGGATAATAGCAATGGCATTCACAGCCCTTCACTGGTCTGCTGTGGGAGCTGGAAGAGATATTTGCTGCTGATACCTGTCTGGTTATGTGCACATAGTCACTAAGCCTGTGCAAGCCTGTGCATGCTGAGTGTTCAGGTGGCCCTTAGCTGGCTGATGTGTTTCTATGTAGTCACTGTGCTTAGCTTTTTGGAAAAGAGGATCTGGAATCCTCAATGGATCTGGAAAAAGACTTTCCTTTTCTGCAGAGTCAGGGTTGTGGCAGGCTATAGGAGAGTTTCAAAGCCAGTAAGATAACCCATGAGGACCAAATTCTGGCAAATTATTGGCAGACGATTAAGTGACTCTAAAGAAATTCCTCTTCCCATGGGGTAGTTAGGGAGGAACACTTGGATTTGTGGCACTTAGTATTAGGTAAATTTTTACAAAGTGTAGGAAAGGTAAAAACAAGGATGCTTAGGGAAGAAGCATCTGACAAGTAGGCTGGGGAATGCAAATGTGGATAGTTTGCTGTGTAAAAGGATGCCAGCTGTGTAAATCAGGATTTAGCTCTGCCAATCCAGGCAAAGATGATGTCTCACTGTTAGCTTGTTTTACATTTTTTATAGAAGGAAATCAGCAAACACAGCTGTACACATGGGGAAATCTTTTATCCCAGATGAAAAAATTACAGTGTACACAGCTGTACCTCAGCCCTGCCTGGTTCTTAAAGCCTTTTATGTTAAAGACTTCTATCACTTTGAAAATAACCACTTAGATTCCAAGATTTCACTTTGGAAATAACAGAACAATATAATGGGCATATATCAAAATTACTTTAAAAAGTCTAAAGTACTAAATGGAAAACATTATCCTCTCTTCAGGAATTTTGAACCACCCCTACAATTCTGAAGGAGGGAGAAATTTTTCTCTTCGATATTACAGATGAAACTGTTAAGTCCTGTAAAGGACTGTAACAGGACAGGTGACTATACTGTAAAGGCACCTGAGAGTGAATTATTCCAAACCATTCTCAGAATTATACTTAGGGTAAAGGTTCATGGCAGGAGACCGACCTAGCATTTTATTCTTCTTCTGAAACCATTTTTCTGCCTACTGCCTTTAGTAGTTAATCACCTAAAAGCCTTTGCTAGAAACCAGTCTTACCATTTGTCAGGTCTACTCATAGCACTTGGGATAGTTTTCAGAGCTGGCTGATGACTATCATGGCAAGGTTTTGCTTTGCCTTTCATGGCAAATCCCAATGGAGATTAAATCTGTTGCACTGATTGTCTTTTGTACAGAAGCTCAAAATCAGGAACTGACTAAAATGCCATGAAATTATCTCTACACTGATTTCCTACCAGATATTACTATTGAAGGATGTCTTTGTCCATTGTACTGATAATAGATGAGCAGTATAAAACTAAATCTTGTCATTTGTCAGCAAAGCTACTGGTCTTTTGCTGAGGGGCTAACAGAACATGTTGGAATTTTGAAGATGAGTTTAAATATTTACAACAGGGAATATTAAGGGATACTGGGAAAAAAATCTTCTATAAAAGGGATCATATATAATAGCATCACTTCAGAATTGTCCAGAATAAAAGTCTACCTATTCTACCTTCCAACCAGCCACATTTGGCAGATCTGCTTTGGGAAAAAAAAGCTTTTCCATGCTTTTAATAGAACAAAAGATCAGCGGTAGAAAAGATTTATCAGGTCATCCAGCCCATCTTCCTGATAACAGAACATTATTTTCTGAAAATGCATGTTTTTTCTAGTGCTTTGACTAGTTTCAGAAGACCTAAATGATGGATGGTGTTTTTATCATTAACCTTGGGAAACAGTTCCAGAGCCTAACAAATCTCCGTGTCAGGCTTCTCCACATTAATGCCTCTGCTTTGTCAGTAATTTCATAGGTTTATTCTTGTTGATTTTTTCTCCAAAGTGTAGGCTCCTACTGAGCTTAAGAACAGGATTAGATATTGCAGATAAATCTTGACTATCCATCCTCATGCAGGTGGGCTGCTTCTCTGCAAAGCAGTCTCTTGGCAATCTAAGATTTCTTCACTGAAATGAGCAAAGGGAAATCCCAGTCTGGCCCTGAATTGAAAATCATTTCCATGCAAGTTGCAGAGAGCAAAGCTGCAGAGAACAACCTTGTCCATTAAGCCAGTGAATTACAATGGGAAATAAATTTGGGATAAAGCTTAGTTTCTGCAGCCACAGTGGTTAACCAGCTTGGCATGGGAATGGACAAGGAACACTCATGCTGCCAGAGATCAGCTCTTTGCTGCCAAGGTGATAACATTTTACAGCATGGCAACCATCACATCTGGTTGTCCTTTGCCTGTTTTTTCATTGATTTAAGCATTTGTTCATCTTTTAAGAGCACTGCACATTCCAAGGAATTTGGACATGATGACAGTAAAGCCAGCCACCCTAGTCAGAAAAGAAGAACACAGCCTGGAAAGAAACAGAAAAGGGCTGTGGACACAGAGTGCTCTGCAGGCACCAGGGATGTGTTTTTGTCTGCACACACAACATGAAGGCAAGCACCAGGAAGAAGATGAGAGCTGCTTGGCCTTCAGGACAACACTGCCATGAAAACAATGGACAAAGGCTGGTTATGAATAAATTAATGTGGAAAACAGAAGTGGTCTCTTCATTTGGGAAGAGGACAGATAAACAGTTCTGAGAAGTAGTTCTGCTACTTTTTGAGAAGAATTGTATGTTCTGTGAGAATTGTAGAATCATCAGGATTGGAAAAAGCCTCTAAGTTCATAGAGTCAAAATATTAACCTAACACTGTCAGATCCACTACTAAACCATATCCCTAAACACCATACCTCCATGGTTTTTGAATATTTCCACAGACGATGACTCCACTACTCCCCTGGGTAGCATGTTCCAATCCTTGACAACCTTTTCAGTGAAGAAATTTTTCCTAATATCTAATCTAAATCTCTCCTGGCAGAATCTAAGGACATTTTCTCTCATCCTATCACTTGTTACTTGGGAAAAGAGACAACCCCCACCCTTGCTACAACCTCCTTTCAGGCAGCAGCAGAAAGAAATGGGAAGGAATATCTGTTCAGCTAGTTAAGTTAGTTAAAGGACTGAAATTTGTAAGTTAGTTTCTGTTAACATTATCCTAATGGAACAAAACAGAGATTCACACTCTCTTTCACTGTTTCACAGATCAACACACATTGTAAAGCAAACTTTCATGTAATTAAATCCATTTGATGCAAAATTGTTTCCCTGTTGCTCAGAGGCCAATACAACCTTTTCACAGTACTCAGGCTTCATTTAACATTTCATTTGAAGGAGGATTTGGTTTTTGTAAAGTAAAACAGAGTTTCAAAGAGATTGTCACCAGTGAAGTAAAACGCAACACTTGCTAGGCTTACAGCAGAAGATGTCAATGAATTTTTTTTTACTGAAGAATACAAAAAGAAGTGCTTTGGATCCACCAGCTCATTTTATATTAACAGTTTGCTTTGTGGTCCATGGGTTTCCCATTTCCTGTTTTGTTTATACCTTGTGAGTAGTGTAAGCCAGACAGACGGGGAGGAGCTCCCTGTAGTTTTTCTTATTATAACATTTGTATCTAAGACTTGGACTTGAGATGCATGTTGAGGATGCTTCTGTGTAGGGAAAGGACAAGCAGGATCTCAGCTGTCCCTCGGCCAGCCCCACTGCCCTAGGAACTATGTTTTGCTTACTCCCCACCACTTGAAGCATTGTTTTATCATGCAAAAGAGAGTGGCATGCATGGGTACAGTGCAGTAGAAAAGCTCTGCTCTTCCATGACAGGAGGAGGAGGAGGAAAACATTTAACTTTGGCCTGCATCTATTGATAGTAGTGATGCTATGAGGGGAGAGCTATGATTGAACATTCTTCCCTTCAGATGAAGAACCAAACCTAAATGGATTTTGCCTAGACTGAATTTTTGTGCTAAGATTACTTAGTTGACTAAACATAAATGTCTGTGCTATTTGATGGGCCCTTTGTGTCTAAGACACATCTAGGGGCTAACCAATATAACACAGGAGAAAGCAGACACCTGTGTTTTCCAGCAGCCTGGTTAGAAGCTGAAAGGAATACACTAGGGCATCTCAGATTGCACATATCTATATTTAGGTAACCAAATCCTATCAACATTGTCTAATATGCATCATACAAAGCACCAGTAGAACAATAAAGATGAGCTGGGAGAAATACATCACCACCAAAAGCCAAAGGGTGGTGACACAAATATAACTGTCTTATATTGGAGAAACCCCAAATATTATATATATGCTGCAGTTAATTGTATGCCAGTTCTCTACTCATGTGTAATGTGGTTCAATATATGTGGTCTCTGCATTATTAGAGATATGGAAAACTGGCGTAGACAAGGCCCTGATTATCTGATCAAACATAAAAGATAATCTGTTTTGAGTAGGGTGTATGGCCCCCTGAGGTCCCTCCCAGCCTAAGTTACTCCGTGATACTGTGATTTTTCCAAAGATGGGAAGGAGATGGAGAGAAGGATGGTGTTAAAAAGGGAAGATTTTGGAATAGGTCTCACATGCTATCTGCCTGACTGTCACATTCAGATTGTAACCTCAGAGAGCTAATGCTGGGATCTGTCTTCAGTTAAAATTAGTATCAGGTAGAAACCAGTGATGTAAATCAACTCTTCTGCCTGACACATTCTCTAAAATGCTCATATAAGCATGTGAATTTCAGCATGAGCTCTCAAAGAGTTAGATAAAAGATAGGAAATAGAAGACATATGATAAATGATAATTTGTCATTATGGAATGGAGTTCTACAAGGAGATTGCTATGGCTCATTCTGCCCAACATATTTATCAATGATCTAGGAAAGGACAAAGTTAAGATACTAGAAACAAATTCCAACTCTGAAGAACTGCAAAATGTATTGCCCTAGCAATAATATGGTAGATAAATTCAGTGTGAATAAATAATACAAATGCACAAAAAATGGTCCAAAGCTTTCTGAATAAATGAGCTCACATGACTTTACTGCTCATGAACACAGTCTCTGGATACCTTGTTTACAAAGATCTTATCTTCATAAACATTTTGTCAGTGCTCACACACTTGGAGAAACCAATCTGATCCAGGAGTTTTTAGTAAAGGGCTAATGAACAGAGTAGATGAGTATGTGTCATGGTTTAAGCCCCATGCAGCTGCTCTCTCACTCCTACCTGGTGGGATGGGGAAGAGAATCAGAAGAGCAAAAGTGAGAAAAATCATGGGTTGAAGTAAAGACAGTTTAACATGTAAAGCAAAAGCCACATGTGCCAACAAAGCCAAACAAGGAATTAATGTACAACTTCTCATGGGCAGCCAAGTGTTTAGCCACCCCCAGGAAAGCAGGGCTCTATCGCATGTTGCAGTGACCTGGGAAGACAAACGCCATCACCCTGAATTTCCTCCCCCTTCTTCTTCTTTCCCCAGCTTTATGAGCTGAGCACAATGCCATGTGGTGAGGGATGTCCCTTGGGTCAGTTGGGGTCAGCTGTCCTGGCTGTGTCCCCTCTCAGCTCCTTGTGCACCCCCAGCCTCCTCCCTGGTGGGGTGAGGAGCAGGAAAGTCTTTGATTCTGTGTAAGCCCTGCTCAGGAGTAAATGAAACATCCCTGGATTACCACACTGTTTCCAGCACAAATCCAAAACACGCCCCCATGCCATGTACTACAGAGAAAATTAACTCTACCCCAGCCAAAGCCAGCACAGTGTGTCTCTATATAAATATCACATCTTAGTGTGTGTTCCTGCTCCCCTGTCTCAGGGGAGTTATAACAAAACTGTGAAAGGTTCAGGAAAAGGCAACAAGGATAATAAAGGTATGGAACTTCTCTGCAAGGAACAATTAAGCTGATTAGGAGACCTCAGGGACTACTGAGGTCTATAAAACCATGAGTGGCCAGAAGTGGCTACATAGGTAATTATCATTCCCTGTCTCTTCCAAGAATAGGATTAGTGGGCACTGTGTGCAGCTGGAAAATTACTAAAAGAAAGAGAGGGATCTTCAGGTGTTATGTGGCTGAGCTGTGGATCACCTCACCACAGGCTGCTGTGGGTTCAAGAGCTGACTACCAGATCATGTGAAACCAGAGAGGAACAGGATTACTTTATCTAAGAAAAATCCATTAAGGTCTACTGAACATAAAGATGTGACTGCTCTTTCATGATTTTGTCCTGCTAACTGTTGGCAGGCTATTAAATGGGGAGGTAGCATGTTTGCCCTCATGATTAAAATGTTTCCCTAAGAACCCTCTTGTCTACTTACACAAGTTGGAAACTGCTGGAAAGTGGTGATCTGACTCAGTACAGTGATTCCTATTTTCTCTTGTTCTGGTATTCTGGAGTCCTGCAATCAAAATGCTTAGGAAAATACTTTGCAAAGACATCCACAGTAAAGATGTCGATAGCAAAGATAGTAAAGCTTATGTCTTCTCACCCCTCAAGTTTTCTTAAAGGGCAAAACATGCATATTTGTCGGAAATCGCTAGCAGAGCTTTCAATTAAACTCATCTATATTCAGCTACTAAGCAGGCTGAAGTAAAACTCTCAATACAGCCCAGTACAGGAGAGAGCTCAGCTGCACTGCCCTGGGGGCTGGGCAAGAAGCAGACAGTCAATTAAACCTGACAGTCAGAACAGAGCACAGCACGTTTGCTAGATAGAGTCGTTATCTCTTATTACTTAAATAAAACAGGAGGGCACTTTGTATAATAAAGGACTAGCTAATTGTAGTGCAGCTCTGTTTTCTGGCATAATGTAATCCTTACTAATCTGTCAAATTAGAAAACACAGATTATTTTATGCAAGTTTTCCTAAGATTAGACCTTTTCACAACTGCCTTTTTTTTTTTTTTTTTTTTTAAGGTAGATTATGATATATTAAGCTTTTATTCCAGCAAAGCCTCTCTGGTTGTGAGTGGATGTGCTCCTCTGTGACTGACGTTATCTGTTCTGCCTCTCTCCAGGGTACCCCATAGGCTTCCCTCAGGGATGAAAATTGGCTTTGAATGTTGCTGCACTTTTCGAGTTTTACAGAAAAGAAACATTTCTCTCTAGCTAAAAAAACCTTTCCTTGTTTTGGTTTCCTCAGCTGGAAGCATCTGCAGGCCTTATGGCCAAGTGTGTTGACAAAGAATAATCATCAGATGATGAATACTTAGTAAGGCTGCTCTGAACCCAACCTTGACCCAGCAAAAGCCAGTCATGGGGATGGAAGATATTTAGGGAAGCCACCTCACACATTTAAGTTTCCTCTTGGTGTACTGTAAATTGACCTTGAGTTTTTGAGCTTCTCCATGGAAGAACTGCTTTTCTTTCTGCCTGAGAAGACCCCAGGATATTCTTACTGGAGGATTTAGACAATAGTAAAGACTTTTTTGAGCTTTTTCAGTTGTGCTCTGGGACGTGAGGACTAGGCTATATGAGTCTTTGAGGTCTCTTCCAGACCAATTTTGTGCAATTCAAGGATTTTTGAGATCAACCCATTCAATGTATATTTCTAAATGGAATTTGACACAAATCTGCTTCTATGTCTCTTCAACACTGAATATACACTCATGGATTCTTTCTTTCAAATCACTTCAGTTTATGTGCTTTCAATTAAAATATTATAAAACATTTATTGCTTTTTGCTGCAAAGCACCGAGGACGTTTACATTTTAAAAGACACTCTCCATACTGAATTTGTGGTGCTTACTGCTATATTGCTTGCAGCCTTGCCTCCAGTTCTGTATATTTGCCAGCTGTTTCCAACACAGTCCTTGGATTTCACTGAATGTTCCCATATGGATGCTTTCTGGAGCTGAACTCACTGAGTTTGAGCTGTTTGTTATTGTGGCAATATAGAGACTAGAGATGATCTGTATTCCTAAATACAATGAGCTGATGAAGAGTTCGGTGACAAAGGAATCCCAACAAAGGCAAGGAGCACAGTCCAGTGCTTGTTTTGCCACAGCATTTCCATGGCCATATGAACTTGTATCTTAGATCCCAATGGGGCCCAGTTCATGATCTCCTGCCTCAGAGGAGTTCCATGAGGATGGGCATGTCATGACCAGGGGGCTGGTCCTGCTGGGACAGGGGTCAGTGACGTGGGTGTGGCTGTGCCAGCTGATCAGTGCATGAGTAAAGAGTAATGCAAAAAATGTGGACTCCATTATATATGCTGCATTCCAGCCTCCCTGTACTGTTTGCCTTTGTCCTTTTTAAAATTAGTTAGAGCCAGGTCCTCAGAAATATTTAGTCAAAGAATTTATGGGAACTTTGATGAACTAGATTTTATGTCCCAGATTTGAAACATTGACACTTAAAAACCTTTGAGTCAGACCCTTCACTGGAGATAAATAGCAACAGAGAGACCTTTTCCCTTAGAAAACCAAATCTTTGACCATTCTGGGATCCCACTCAACTCTTTTCTGACAGACACTCACCATGATCCTCAGCCATGAGTCCTTTGTGAAGCTCCATTTGCTCACAAAATTCTGTGAAACTGCAGCTACAAGCATCAGTTGTCTTGAAAGTGCTTTTGTTACTTCTAGCTGTCATTTTCTTGCCAAACCCACACCCTGAACTATCCCATCTAATTATACTCACTGGCCATCTTTCCCCTTTTTATTGGCAATATTTTTCTTGTTAATTGTGCATGCTTGGTTTTAAAGAATGGTGCCTGCCTTTTCTTATGCGACTCTGCAAGGAATATTTCTGCATCTTGGGTAGTTTCTCTGACATGTTTATGCCTTTCTGGTTACTGTGAAAAATGCAAGACATATTATGTACTGCAGAAAACTAGGCTGGCACTTTGCAATTTTAACATTGTATCTTATTGTGTAGTTAAAATAAATGTACCTGGAATCAGCTTTATTACTTCTATTAGTCGGTCCAATGTCTGGATTTGCAGGAGTTCTTCCGGCAGGATGTTAAAGGGAAATCACCAGCTGCTCAGCACAGCCCCCATACTCAATAGCACCCAGGGAGCAATCAGCAACTCTGCAGAGAAACACAGGGTGCTCCTCTGGGGCTGTGTTAGGGCTCTGATGTCAATCTCTTCCCTCCAGGTACTACAGTTAACATGTGATAGACTGTCAAACAGAAATTAGCACCACAGGAATAGGAAAGAAGATCCACAGAATCTGTAGTGGCTGTTCATTTCTAATTTTCATTAAAAATATTCTGCCTTAGATATTTCAAAGGGTTCCCTCTGAGTGATGCTACAGCAGTCACACAGGACAAGTTTATTCAACACTGCTAAATTTGTTCAATAAGTGTGTCTGTGATGACCCTCCTTTAAGGGGAAGGAAGGACTTAAGATTTGAAAGGGAGGGTTGTCACACCTGTGTGGTTTGAAATATGCTACAACCATTCCTGACTGACAGCTGTATAAAGGAATAAATATGGCAATCCAGAGCTCAGCACAATTTGTGGTCTTGTGAGTTTCTGCAACCCACATTTGCTGGCAGTGCTTTAATGGTGTATGTACAGCTGAGCAAGCCACCCTGAGGTCCCTTCACAGACTCAGAGGTGCTTATGATGCAGTTCACCTCTGTGAACTATACTCTGTGTTTGGTTAGATGAATCACATCAAAATATCTGTTGACTGTGCTGGCTAAATCTCCACTGACCATTCACAGACCTACTATCTGAGGTAGACTCTTGTATCAGACACACAGGATGTTAGGCCAGGTGAGTTCCACACAAGTGGGCTTTGATTTGCATAAAGATTCACTAAAGATTCCCTTTGATCTAGCTGTCTCTGACTCTTTGACTCTAATTTTAACTGAAGACATTGGAAACATCTCTATTTGGTCAGAGGAACTCTGCTCTCTGTATCTGTTGGTGATAGTAATTTCACAGAATCACAGAATATGCTGAATTGGAAGGGACCCACTAGACTCATTGAGTCCAACTCCTGTTCCTGCCCAGGACCATCCCCAGGAGTCACACCATGTGCCTGAGTGCTTTGTCCAAATGCTTCTTGAGCTCTCCCAGGCTTGGTGCTGTGACCACTTCCCTGGGGAACCTGTTCCAGTGTCCAACCACCCTCTGGGTGAAGAACCTTTTTTTTAATATTCGATCTAAACATCCTTTGACACTACTTCAGGTCATTCCCTCAGGTCCTGTCACTGGTCACAAGAGTGAAGAAGTCAGTGTCTGCCCCTCCTCTTCCTCTCACAAGGAATCTGTAGACTGTGATTAGGTTTCCTCTCAGTCTCCTCCAGGCTGAACAGACCAATTGACCTCAGCCACTCCTCATGGTTTCCCCTTGAGGTCCTTCACCACCTTTGTGGCCCCCCTTTGGACACTCAATGTCTTTCTGACATTGTCACCCAAAACTGCACACAGGACTGCAGGTGAAGCCCCAGTGCAGAGCAGAGCAGGACAATCCCTCCCTGGCCTGGCTGGTGACGCTGTCCCTGCTGTCCCCCAGGACAGGGCTGGCCCTCCTGGCTGCCAGGGCACTGCTGGCTCATGTTCACCTTGCCACTGACCAGGGCCCCCAGGTCCCTTTCTGTGGTGCTGCTTTCCAGCCTCTCATTCCCCAGTCTATCCACACATCGAGGATTGCCCCATCCCAGGTGCAGAATCCAGACCTTTCCCTTGTTGACCTCCCATGGTTGGTGATTGCCCAGTGCTCTGATTTGGGAGGTGTCTCTGCAGGGCCTCCCTGCCCTCGAGGGAGTCAACAGCTCCTCCCAGTTTTGTATCATCTGTGAACTTGCTCAGCATCCCTTCCAGTCCTGGTTCTCAGTGCTGAGGTATGTGCTGAGGGAGGGAGGTGGGTTAACTGTTTAGTCCAAGAGGATCTCAAATGAGTTGAGATCAGGGCAGGTTGCTATGGCTGCACCTCAAAGTTTCTCCAAAGCAGAACTAGTGGCTTACCAGTCTTGCTTAACAGAGATGCTGAAGTTTTGAAGAAAATTCTCAGGGACACATGACAACATAAAGCAAACTGGGGGTCAATTAGTTATTTTTAGCAGATGTATTTTTTTCCTGCTCATGAGAGGTCTAGAGATGAGAGGAATAGTCCCCCTGTGAATATTCCTCCATATGTGCATGTCTGCACATGTCAGGTGTGAGATATTTCCCAGAGAGCAAAAAGGAGCTGCCATGGTGTTAGTTCAAAGAAAAGTCTGACTGATAAGCAGCAATTTATATTTTAACTAACATCACTAGAGGTGCCCAGCAAACAGGCGCCAGTATTGAAAACAAAAGATTAGCTTTGATCATACAGAGTAGTGTTTCTGAGCCTAGATTCAGCTAAGCATTTTTGTAAAGAAATAATTTTGTTAATTCTACAATTTTACCTAGGTTTTAATCACATCCTGTGCTCAGATGAGATTTTTTAGCCACTGTAATTCACTGGCCCAGGAGAGCTCAGCTCAGACACTGTGCTTGATCTGCAGTGAAACTGTTCTTTTCATTCACTTTCCCAGCTGGGTTGCCTCTGGCACAAAGGGTCAAGGGATTTGGAACAATTTTACCTGGTTCCAATTTTCTTCCACCCACATTGCAAGAGATCAAAGAACCTTTGGCATCCAGTCCCCAATAAATGCAATAGGCAATGACAACTGAATGCAGCCAAATATTCCTTTGGGCAGACACCAGCAGATCGAGGATGAAGAAAAAATTAGAATTATGAAAGTATTCAATCTTCCCAAGCTGAGGAAGCAAGGAGAAGCAGCAGATGCAATGAGTGCTTCCTGGAGGAGCCACTGGAGAATAGGGTGATGGTCTGTGGTGCCAGGGGAAGGTGTAGAAGGACAGGATGTGTTAGTTGGTGCTATGCAGGTAAGGAACCAAGCTCTGCTTTTGTTTACACAATCTCAACTTGTGTTTATGAAGGATACTAAGCAGAGGAGTGTGTATCTCACCCCAGCTTATTTCATTGTGTAATTCCAGGTAAGACGTTGCTCTTCTGTCATTTGTGGAAAAGCCAAGAGAATATCTCCGTGTCCCTGACCATTGTCAATTAGGCACTATGGGACTGTCACTGGATTTGTGACAGGTCATACCCCTGTTTATTTCATTAGATTATGTAGTACAAGCACTGGAAGAACAGTTTGTTCTGAACATTGCAGTGATCACATTATGACCAAAGAAGGGTCAAGTGTAGAACACTGAGAGGACAGAATATCTTCATGAAGAGGATAGGACACCTAATCCCTTCTAAATACAAAACAAAACAAGCCAGAAGTTTTCAAAAAATCAGGGAGAGAAAATTTAGTCACCATTATGACTGATTTAATTTCTGTCATATTCTACTTTATAATTATATTTTCTGTCTAATCTGAGGGACAATTAAGCTGTTTTGCAGCATTCAGTTTCTAGGATCCTTGATAGATCTGAATCAGATACCTACTCTAAAGATTCTAAAGAGATATCTCCTTTCCAAACCATAACAATAACTCACTTGCTTAATTTCCCATGGATTTTGGGGAAAGACAGGTTGAAACTTTCTTTGCTTTCTCAGCTAAGAACATTGACCAAGGGCTCTAGAGATTTTTCCAATCCTTTTCTTGATGTTTATATAATTTATGTGAGGAGCAATTTGAATTGTGAATAACTCTCCAAATGTCATATTGGCCAAGTTCTGGATCTGCTCTGGGCAGTAGAAAAGCATCTATCTGTATTTCTGTAAGGCCTCAGACACAGTGCCTCATGACATCCTTCTCTCTAAATTGGAGAGAGAGGGATTTGGTGGGTGGAGTGTTTGGTGGATGAGGGATTGGTAGGATAGTCACATCCAGAGGTAGTGGTCAATGGCTCAATGTCCAGATGGAGGTCAGTGACCAGTGTGTCCCTCAAGGATCTGTACTGTACACTGGGATCAGTGTTACTCAGTATCCTCATCAGTGACACAGACAGAGGGATCAAGTGCACCCTCAGCAGGTTTGCAGAGGACACCAAGCTGAGGGTGCTGCTGGCAGGCTGAGGGATGGAATGCCAGTTAGAGGGACTTGGACAAGCCCAAGAAGTGGAACCATGTGAACCTCATGAAGTTTGACAAGGCCAAGTGCAAGGTCCTGCAAGTGACTCTGACCAGCCCCTGGTACAATACAGGCTGAAAGATGAAGGGATTGAGAGCAGCCCTGTGAAGAAGGACTTGGATTTCCTTGGTCAAGGAAAAGCTGGACATGAGCCAGCAATGGGCTTTTGTAGCCCAGAAAGCCAAATGGGCTGCATCAAAAGGCCCATGGGCAACACGTTGAGGGAGGTGATCCTGGCCCTCTGTTCTTATGAAATCCCATCTGGAGTGCTGCATCCAGTTCTGGGGTTCCCAGTGCAAGAAAGACATGCAGGGAGTTTGGAGGTGGGCCATGAAGATGATCAGAGGGCTGTGAGGAAAGGCTGAGGGAGATGGGACTGTTCAACTCTCCGTAAGCTGGAGAAAAGAAGGCTCCACATAGCAGCCTTTTAGTACTTCAAGGTATCTTATAGGAAAGATGGGGACAGGCTTTTTACTAGGGCTTGTGATAGAACAAGAGGCAGTGGCTTGAAAGTGAAAGAGGGTAGGTTTAAACTAGACATAAGACTAGACATTTTATATGATGAGGGTAGTGAAACAATGGAACATTGCCCAGGGAGGTGCTAGGTGCCCCATCCCAGGAAACACTCAAGTCCAGGCTGGGCAGGACTCTGAGGAATGTGACTGAGTTGAGGATGTCCCTGCTCATTGCAGGAGAGGTGAAACTAGATGACCTTTAAATGTCCCTTCCAACCCAACCATTCTATGATTCTGTGATTCTAAGATTTTGATTCAAGGTCTCATCCAAAGCAAAAAAGAGATCTGAGATCCCAGTAAGAGCTCTAATACATTAAGTTTCATCTGCAGAGCAGAAAGTCCTGCATGCCAGCCTTTCAGAGAGGCCTAATTCAGTGTTTTATGGAAATAGGAGTGGAGCTGTCTGAAGTCAGGGTGGTCAGAGGAAGGAGATATTAATCTCTGTTGTATTGTGAGGACTTGGGTGGATCCACAAACATTCAGCAGCAAAAAAGGGCAGGGAATGTCAGTTCTTCCTGGGTGGGCAGCAGCTGCATGGGGACTTCAAGTATCTAATAAATATCTGAAAGAGGTGAATGTGGATTAATGCGTTGTCCATTTCCAAGGATTTTAAGAAGGCATGCTGAGACTTGTCAACACCAGTGGAAGGGTGTGATACCAAACACACTACACTTCCAAAGCACAGGATTTTTCTAGTCAAGAGGGCAAAATATTATTAGAGTGGCCTGTATGAACTGTCAGAGCCTGTGTGCATGAATATATACTGAATGCAATATTTTATGACATTTCTTATATTTCCTGTATTTAGTCACTTCTTTTACAAAAAGAGCCCTCTTTCTGTGATAGTGTGTATTTCTCTGATTCTTGACAAAATATAAAAGTAGAAGGACCCATAACAATGCAAGCAAAAAGATCATTAAAATAATTTTTACTTTAAAAGTTCAGTACGAGTATGCAGTAAAATTTGTGAGTGGGAAATTATGCATTTTTTATTAAGTCCAAACCAGTTCTCCTGTTCCAGTTGATGATCTGCCCTTGTTTCAAACCAATTAAGCTGGAGCTAATCTCTCTGTTGATTTGAGACATGCTGTCTTTGTTACTTATAGCTCCTTTTGTGCACAAAGTCGTAATGGATTTTTTTTGTAACCTACATCTGTATTGGAGAATAATCATCCTTGTACAAGCACAGAAGATCTGGTTCCTGAACTAGACAACTTTGAACTTGATTCAGGGCCAAGTGAAGGAAAACGAAAAGCTTCTCACTGACTTCACTGCATATTAGATCAGGCTGTCACTGTCTACATTCAGCCAAGGACGTACAGTAGCTAATTTAAGGCCTATATTGTGAACAGAATGGAAAGGACAATGACCATGCAGTACACATTCCATTTAGCAGCTGCCCTTGGTGAAAGGTGGCTGGAAAACTTTGTTGAGGAAGACATTTAAGAAGAAATTTGGAAGAATGAGCTTTCATCATTACCTGACTTTAAAGGAGTTTTCAGAAGTGTGTTTTTTTTGCTTTTTTTTTTTTTTCCTGGGAAGTTATATTTATAGTTTATAGAGTACTGAAGGATACAAACAAAAAAAACCCTTTAAACTGAACCCAACCAAATAAGTAAACCTCCAATATATATAAAAAAAAACACAACCCAAACCAAAAAAACAAATGAACAACAACAACAAAAAAAAGAACAGGTTAGGAGCTGAATCAGATGGACAAATAAATTAAACTCGCTATGAGTAACTTCATACTGAATTTGGATGTACCTGCTGAGAGATACATCTGCTCTTAGAAAAACTCTAGAGTATTTTTGGCTGGAAAGCTACACAACCCCATAAATGAAACAGTTAAACAGTGAGCATAAATTGTGAGGTAAAGCAGGCTTAGAGGGCTCACTCTACAAACATCCTTGTAATAGCACTGCTCTAAGCTGGCAGCTCCTGGAACAAAGTACTGAGTTCCTGGGAGCCTAAAGGCCTGAAGGTTGAACTGATGGTAATACATCACCACCGTGTGGTCATTGCCAGGAAAACAAACTGCCTGTGAATAGCTGGGAAAACGGGAGCTGATGTTTCAGAACTAGGGAGATGAGGTTATTGTGGTGACAAACACCTGACAGCTCTTGGCCACCACGATTGCTCTGATGTGAGCATAACATTATTGTCCCTGTTGCTGGGAATAGAAGGAGTATCATTCTCAAGGCAGATATTTTTATTTAGAGGAAAGTACTGCAGAGTATAGCAAAGGATAGCACTGCTGTGTTCTAGCTTTCCTGGAGAGGTTTGTTTTGTTTTGTTGTTGTTAAATTTTTTTTTAATTTGTTTGGGTGGTTTCTTTTGTTTGTTTTTTTTGTTTGTTTGTTTGTTTGTTTTTTTTATGGAAGGGAGGTTCCTGTGAGGTATCTAGGAGAGTTTGGGATGTTTCCCCTTTCATTAGGACTGCGTGCAAAGCAACACCTTAAAAGATCATTGTCTGAAACAGCATGGAGGTCATTGTTCAGAAAGCTGCACACTCTGATTTTTTGTTTAAATAACGGAGGAATCTTGTTCCATATTCTGCTTTTGCCATAATATTGTTTTCATCCCTTCTCAGATCAATAGGGATTAAAATATCTTCTTTATAATAACTTCCTACAACATTGACTTCTGCCTGATCTCTCTCGTGATTAGTAACTGCAGAGGGATGAGATTACTCTGGTCTTTGGTGAAGTGCTCTGGTTGGTCCTTAATTGTCATAGTCCTTGTCTTATTCTTTGCCTTCTTCTCACAAACCCAAACTTTTTTTATTTTAAGTTATAATGAACTCCTGAATGTGGCCCTTAGTAAAATACTACACATCTTTAGGGAAGTGATTGTGCCCTAATACTCAGCAGTGGCGAGGCTGCACCTCAAATCCTGGGTTCAGTTTTGGGCTCCTTGCTACAGGAAGGACACTGATGTGCTGGAGCATGTCCAGAGAAGGGCAATGGAGCTGGGGAAGGTATGGAGCACAAGTCAAGTCCTATGAGGAGTGGCTGAGGGAGCTGGAGGTATTTAGCCTGGGGAAAATGAGGCTCAAGGGAGAGCACTGTTCTCTGCAGCTCACTGAAAGGAGGTTGTAGCCACATCTGTCTCCTCTCCCAGGTAACTAGAGGACAAGAGGACATGGCCTCAAGCTGCACCAGGGCAAGTTCAGGCTGGAACATCAGAAGAAATTTTGTCCCAGAAAGGGTTGTTAAGCAGTGGAATGGATTAATGGAAGTGGTCACCATCTGTCATGGCTTAGGAATGATATTTCCCAACTCAGTGTTCCCACTGAAACACTCTTCCCCACTCCCATCTCCTGCTCCTTCTGAGGTGGGAGGGAGAGGAGAACCAGAGGCACAAAAGGTAAAGCTCATAGGCTGAGATTAAAATAATTTACTGGACACAGCAATTTAAATAAGAAAACAAACAGTAAAAGCAAAATATTCATAACAGAGTGCACATGATAAATGAATGATTCTCACAAGTGCTCACCATGTGGAACCCAGACCCCAGGTTTCACCGCCACCCCACCAAAGACACCCCGTGCATGACATGAGGGAGTGTAGAACAGCTTCTGGGGCCTGGCCATGCCCCTCCTGGCTGCTGCAAGAATGAACCCTGTCCTGGCCAGAACCAGGACACCATCCCTGGAGGTGTTCAGGAAATGACTGGACGTGGCACTAAGTGCCATGGTCTGACTGACAAGGTAGTGATCAGTCAAAGGTTGGATTCAGTGACCTCAGAGGTATTTTCCAACCTGAGTAATTGTGTGATTCTGTGGCCACAAGCAGATTAAGGCAGCTATTGCTGTATTTCAGACTGTGCATTTTATACTAGACTCTAAGTGGAGAATCTGAAAGCAAAGCACTTTGACATGCAGGGGAGCTATGCAGGGATTTTTTTTTTTTTTTT
>VXBI01024179.1:39459-250043 GCA_013397375.1 Toxostoma redivivum
TTTTTTTTTTTTTTGCCTTCTGAAATACTAATCGTTTGTGCAGGAGTATACCAGCAAGGAGGAAATGGGAAACCATTCTCCAGGAATATATCAAAGCCCAGCAAGAAAATGCCTTTGCTCACCTTCTGAAGTGATGACCTGTTAAAATACCAGATAAAAATTAATTTTCTTGTCATCTTCATCAGTTTAATCCTTAGAGGTGCTGAAGAAGCACTTGGTTTTCACATGCCTGAGGGTGTGGAACCATAATGAAGCTTTTCCCAGCTCTAAAGCTTAAAATCTCTTTCTCTTTACAGCAGTAGCACAATGTAAACAAAGTGCTCATCCATGGACAGAAAGCTCTTTGAAGGGCATTATCACCTTAGTGGCAGTTTCATCTAAGTGACCCTCTTAGCAGGGTGCTTCATTGTGACACCAAGAACTTCTCTCCAACTCTCTGAATTGTAATTCATGGTGCCTGCAGATACCAGATATTCATTTGGGAAATAAATTATATGGGTCAGGAACTAGAGCTGCTTTTGTTCGTGGTCCCTCCACAGCCTTCAGCTGGGTCAGAGGTTAAATGTAAATCCCATGGAAGCATACCAAGACTCAGTCTGTCAAAAATTAATCTCTCTTCTGGGATACTTTCCAGCCCATATATTAATTTTTTTGGGGACGTTATGAATCTGATGAACTACTGTGCAGTAATTGGCTTTGCAGCAATTGTGGCCTTTAGGACCAGGCTGTTTGATCCAAACTGGATCCGCAGCCTCCACAGCAGGCTCTCTGGAAAAAAAATGGGGAAGAAGGAAGGGATATTGGGCAAGAAATAAGGCATGAAGTCCTAGTGTAATTGTATAGTACAAAAATGTTGGCGTGGGAGTTGAAGCATTTTGGCTCTGGTACCTCTTCTGGTGCTACAGGAGTACTGCAATCATTTAATTTGTCAGAGTTTTAAAAAGAGTGTTGTGAGACAAGGTAGTGAGGAACCATAAATGTTATTCGAAGTCTGAAGAATGATGCTTTTCCTGACAGGCTCAAGAACCTGAAGAGTTTTCTTTCCTTAGTTTATGCAAAGGGAGGTTGGGAGTCCTGACAGAGCATCCTAAAGGACTCAGTCAGGGGAACACCTTGACTGGTGCAGAGGAAAGAGGATGGGATCAACATTGCACTGCAAAGAGCTTTCTGTCCATGTACTGCAAATACCACAGCAAGAGACATGGTTACTGTGTGATCAGTTCTCAGGGAAGAAAACCACCAGGTTTGGAACTTTATTTTGTAGCAAAAGATGTAGCAAGTAGTCATGGCTGAGTGAAAATACAAGATGAATTCAAGGGATAATTAGGTAAGTGTTTTTAATATTGAGATTTGCTGTTGGAATGAGCTGAAGAAAACAGTGGATTTATCAGACCCTAATACCCTCATATCTGAATTTATTATCTTTCTAGGAGACAGATAGATACCAAACAGAAATTATTTGAAAAATTCAAGGGCACTTGGGAAGAAAAGAAACAGTCTTTGGGTGCCAAATGAGAAGAAATTACATCACCTAGCTTTAAACTGTTTTTCATTAGTACTTGAATATTCTAGGGAAGCTTTTCAACATAAAACATTTTGAGCAATGTCAAGCTTTTATATTATTAATAAATGCCAAAATAAACATTACATGCATCTGCTTTTCCTCTGTCTCATGATTTTCAGGAGAAGAGTCAAATATCTGATTAAGCCACAGGGGACACAGACATTCATTATTGTCTCAGCCACAGGTCACTCTCTCACATACTCTTTTTCTCACATTTAGCTGTGAAAAGGCAGACAAAATCTGGAAGGCCTGCAGAGTCATAGGTCTCTAAGTCAAACTTCTGACTATCTTTCTTCTCCCTTGCCTCTGTGAACAATTTCCTCTTCCTCCTTCCACCACAGATGATGTGAAATCCTGAACTCAAGGTCTATCATGCTCCTGCAGATCTTGGTGAATCCATTCCTAAGGCACAGGACCAGTTCATCTTTATTCCCCCCACCAAAATCCTGTGGCAATTAATTTCAGCATTTAATGGGGGTGGAGCATAAGAGAAAAGGATCACTTTTTGCTTTTAAACCTGTAGCTAAAAGGCAGCTAGTCCCTCAGTTTCTTGTGCTATGAAAACCACCAGATAATCTCAGCTGTTCTCTTCACATTTTCCATGACTCTGTGTGTCTGTGAATATTCAGTTGTTTCTTGCATGGAAACTACTCTATGTTGCTGATCATCTCTGCCATGCTTCCCAGCATGTTTTCTACTTCTGACATCAGTTGCTGAGCTGAGACTACCAGACACAAAGACAGTTCTAGACACAAAAAAGAATTTGAGCACTTAAGTGCCATTAAATTTTGTTTAATCTCCTCTTTTTTTTTTTACTGATTCAATTTGTCTTTTTCAGAGTCACTGCATGAACAATTACTACAAGATCACTTTCTCAGTGCTAAAATCTGATTTAGAGACTATCACTCTATATAGAGTTGTTTGATTTTCTTTCTGTTCATAACTTTAGATTTATCTTTGCTGAATTACATCGTTATCACCCAGCTACTTTGCATCCTGTGATTCTTCCACAGATCTTCCAAGGCTTGTTGATTTTAACCAACATGTGAACAAATGACAGCCAGTTTCCATTCTGCCAGGGCACACAAGGTACACAGAAACTTTCAGTTTCCTGTATTGCTCTGTGGGCATGTACCTTATAATACTGTCAGGATACCCTGATAGGGCTTAGAGAATTGTTGGAGACAATACCACTAGCTTGGAATGAGAGAGCAGCAGAAAAAGGAAAAGACTAAATTTATAAATAGTTCTGTTTCTCCCTAGTTTTCCATTTTTCCCAGGCAATTTGTCCTGATCAGTGGCTAGTTGTGTTTTTCTTTCAGGTTAACACCCATGATCTGACTGAAGAAGGTGAATGGTTGAATGACTACAGGGAACACTGAACTTCTCATTGTATTCCACTAAATTCTGAATCTTTAAGAAGTATACTCTGTTGTTCATAAAATTAATTTGTACAAAAGACATGCACATGTTACACACTGCCCAGTGCTGGCTTTGGTCACTGCAGATGGAGCATGCATGTCCCCACCATGGCACCAGCAGAATTTTATGGCATCTTAGACAGGGCAAACAAACATCATTCTTGATGTGGCAGAGCTAAGAGGGTGGCTGGGTCGTTACAATCCTCATAAAGCTTAACAGGATCTCACGTATTTGAATTCACAAGATATTTCAGCCTCTACAAAGCCCAGATGATAAACAACATAAATTAGCTAGTGTGAGAGAGAGATCCTATCAGTCAAGACAACCAACTAAATGTTTAAAATAGGACAATACGTTGAACTGAGCGTGTCAGCGATGACAGTGGCTGTTTTGGGGTTTGAGCGCACTCGTTGGATCATATTGGTTAAAAGCATCCTTGCCATTAGAGGGCACCAAATGACTTTACAATCTGCCTCCCTCCCACGAGTGTGGGATTTGTACCCAGCCCATGCAGAGACTGAGCCCTGCCCTCTCGAGCCTCAGTGCGAAAGGTTCTGGTGTCAGATTTGTTGTAGCTCAGTGTCTCCACTCGACTGCTACCGTTTTGGCCCCAAAGCCCACCAGGGTCGCTGGCAAGTTTTCGGAACTGTCAACTCTTCTGAGTGGAAGATGCACAGCCTCCTTCTGGCCAGGGGAATACAGGGAAAATCTTTTTTACATACATTTCTTCCCCTGTCAGGCATATAGCCTTTGGGAATGGAAGCTGCACTGTAGAAACAGCAATAAACCTGTGAGGTTTGAAGGGCATGACAGGGAATGTCACCTATTAAAAGATAAATAGGCTGAAAAGCATGGAATGAAGAACAGCTCTTAGGACTCTCCCTTATTACTGTTATCCAGTTATTCTCCTCAGCTACCATTTACATGTACTGGTATTTGTGTTTTGCCTTGGTCACCTTACTCTTGGGTGTGTTTTTCAGTGTCTATTGTTTTGATTATTTTACACCTTTTAGTTTTGTCCTGAATAAAAATCAGCTTCAGTCAGATTGTGGCTGCAGGGGCTGACAAGGGAAGGCGTAGACTGCACAGAGAAGTCTCTGATGAAAACTTTTCCTTCTGGACCATAGCTGAGGATCTTGGGCTAAAGTTCAGTCAAACCCTTGACCTACAACTGGGGTTAGGACAAAGCCTAGAGCTGAAGTTGTGAGTGGGCTGCAGAGGGGCTTCTGAAGGGTGTTCAGTTTGCTAAGCATCTTCTGACAAGTGATACATAGGCTCCTGTTAATATTTAATAGGAAAAAAAAATGCTTCAGTCTTTAGGGAAAGTGGAACAAGGCCAAGCAATTAGTTAGACTGTTGGGAACCTGGAGTAACTCTGCTAAAATTAAATGAGTTGCTGTGGCTGTGATTTACTCTGTTTCACAGCCTTTTAATTCTGTTCAGTTTGGCAGGGTTATCCCAGATCTATACCAGGGTGAGAGGTCCTTTGACTTTGCTCTGAGAGAAAAAATCTGGTGAAGCTAAGTATGAAGACAGCAGTATGTTTTATTATGGAACAGAGTTCTACAACCTCTAAATTATGTCACCTGCTGTGGATCTTCACTGTAAGTTCTTAAATATTTGAATAATGAGATATTTCTGAAACACTTCTGACTGCCTGTGAGGATCAAAGTGTGATGTTGACACTAGTATTCTTTGAAGGGGAGAACTCAACACAGTGTTTGGGAGCTTTTTCCCTTGCTTTGCTTCTTGTGGGTATGTGAGATAAAGCAGTGCCAACTTCTTTGAAAACAGAGAAGAAGAAAGAGAACCAGCACTTGCATGAGCATCTCTCAAAAAGTCCAAAGAACTTTGGTTAATCCCAGCTGAATTCGCAGTGCTGAAAAATATCTCTTCAGAGAAGGACCAGATTTCCTCTTAAAACTGCAACCAACCATGTATAGAGGAGGCAAAAGAAAAGTACAGGATACAATAATTTTAGGAATGACTTAAGTGTATCTGAGTGCAAGGAATGATGGAAATTTACACTTTAGATTTTAATAACAAGAATCCAAATGACAAACTTTACCCTTTAGTATAAAAAAAAGATTTATCTAGAAAGTATCCTTTCTATTGTGTATTAGTGAAACTGAAACACTATGGTGGGATTTTTATCTGCCAGTTTTATATGTCTACAATGCATATGTGTGTGGATGAGGTGTCTAAGCACCTCTGAAATTCAGTAGAGATACAGTCAATAAAGTCACTTGCATTCAGAATGTGATCCTCTGGACCAGATGTGAGTGTATTTTACTTTGAAAGTACACCCTAATTTATATCGGGTAACTCACCACTGACTGAAAGCTGCTTAGGCAGTGAACATAAATGTAGATGCTTGCACTGGAAACATTCACCTCCAGTCTGAGGAATCCTGCTTTTAGCATCTCTGAAGCTGCTTATTTGGAAAAAATACCAAGCCATCAATATTAGAAAATGTTTTGAGTATTTCTTCTACATCAGTTTTACAATACAGTAATAGTTGTCAAAAACATTGCAAGGAAAATTGTTACTAAGGATTCTGTGGCTGGAGGAGAGATGTCTCAAAAATGCAGTCTAAATTCAGGTTCTTGGACAGCATTCAAGACAAAATCACTGACAAAGGACAGGGTCTTGTATGGGTCTGGTCAACTCTGAGATCTGAGTAGTAAAAAAAAAAATTCCTGAACAAGGAGTTTGAATTAGTTGGCCTGGGCTGTGAGTCTAACACCTTCGTTCTTTTCCCCAGACACTACCAAAAAAAAAAAATCCTTAGCAGAACTACATTGCTGAAACTCAAGTTAATTCAAATGCCTAAACATCTTCCAAGGCCCAGAGTAAACATCTAAACATTTCTAAACATCTATTATACCATTTACCTGTTAGGACTGAGTGTGAATTGAAATGCTGGTATATTGCTGGTATATATATCATGTGAGGAGTCCAGCACTGTGACTTCGAACTCTTAGTGTCCTAAATTACAATGGTATACCAGCAAACCCAAACCTCTCCCCAAAATAACCCTAATACTATTTCATCGTAACACTATTTCAAGATGGCAAGATAACCTGGCTGCATGGTCCTTTTGCTCACAAAAAGGATTAATTTCTAGATAGAGCTTTTTTTTTTCTCAAAAGTAGGCAAAGCTCTGCCTGCCTGACAAGTTGGATAAGTGACTGCTTGCAAAGTTCTCTGTTTTGCTGTGTTTTTAACCTTCTGTCTTTTCCAGTAGTTTTCTCTATCCAAGCAGATGTTGGTAATGGACATGACAGTTGATTTCAGACAGGAGGATGAGATATATCAATTAGTATCTTGAAGCATTCCTTCTGAAGCAAATAAGATAAACTGTTTTCCAGGTACCTCAGGTTTACTTATTCCTGGGAGCATGATGGCTGCACTTTTTCTAATTGTGTGGATTCCACTTTGAGGGAAAAATTGTGCTGAATATAAAAACCACAGAACTGTTCAGTCATGTAATGTTCCATTCCACATCTTGTAAATCACATAGGCTAGGGAAGACATATCTGTTATCTTGGTCACATGAAGATGCAGAAAAAAATTTTCTTTGGCCAACTGACATCCATGGGTTGGCTCACTTTAGGGCTAGAAATTTCAGAAAAAGGCCTTTGGAGTTTACTTCTATGCAAGTGACTCTAGTGATAAGGGCTGAGATGTGGATCTTAGTAAGTGGAGACCAGTTCAAGGAGCTGTTTTAAAAATGTAGGCTCAAAACCAGCTGCTAAAATTTGAAACAATATGGTGAGGCATATGGGGAACCTATTTTATACAAATTCTCAGTACCTGTAAGTTTTATTGGCATATTTAAATTAATTTCTTGAGTTGTGTGACAAAAATCAGACACTGTGTAACAAAAAAAGAAAAAACTACCAAAACAAAAAAACCCAAACCAAACCAAAAAAATTCCAACAGAACCCTAAACAAATTAAAGCAAGCAAGCAAACAAACAAAAACTAACCAAAACCCAAAACAAAACTAAACCAAACCAAAAATTTGAAAATCTTCTCACCAATTCATCATCCTAATCTTACATTCATCTCACTGCTTCAGGAAGGGATTTTGTGGTTTCACAATCACTGAGTTTGAGCTATGGTAATATTATGGTAGTAAGACAAACCCATAAACTAGTGACTCCCAACCTAAGTCATATTAGGAAGAGCATGACAAACTCAGTTTTCAGACATACTTCTAAGGTCTTGTTGCACATTGGAGAACCCCTAGAGTTAACATCATCTTGGGAAGGTGCTTGTTCCCCTTCTGTCCCCCATGATGCCTGCTTTTCCCTGATGCACACTTTCTGTATAAATGTGCTTGGATATTCTTTGATTCTCTGTGGAAGATACAAGGACCTGTGGCACTGATGGTCCCCCTGCTGATAGCCCCAACACAGGCTTGGCAGAGAACTGCCTTCTTGCTATCCAGCTGCTCTGGAATCACTCTGAGCTCAGGATAAGGAAGGGTGAAAAACAAGTAAATATATTCTTATATTACCACATATTAGAATAGATATATAATATATATTTTTATTCTATTACTTCCCACATAGACAACATAATTTCAAAAGTGATAAAGAAATCATAGGAATCAATCAAGGCAGCTCTCACTCCTGCTCTCCAGATGTTAAATCTTCCTGCATTTTGTTGCTTTTTATCCACTTTTCTCTCTGTGAATTTTGTGGTGGAGGGTAGAAAGAAATTTGTAAGTGTGTTAAAATTGATTCTTTCAGGCAATGAATTGCTGCACTCCGGTATGTTTGTTCAGATCACCTCCAACAGGCAGGCCACCAGTTTGTGCTGAGACCCATTGGGAGGCTGAACTGGTAGGCACTGGAAGTGGGCAGCTCCTCTGGGACATCCTGCAGGCAGGATCCCTGGGGAAGCCTCTCTGCTCTCCTGGCTTGCCCAGAGCCTGCATATACATGCATATTCATGACTGGCTATTCTTTCAGGCAAAAGAGAAAATTTCTTTAGAAAATTGCAGCAGCAGAACAGAGCTGTGCTTTCAAGTATTTTGTCTTTCCCAAAAGAAAATAGCTGATGCCATGAAAAGTTTTGTGCAGCCATAAATGCGCTCAACTGTGCTGTAATGTTTCATGGAGGGGGAATTTTCTTTCCCAGCCCAGCTGCTGAATAGTTTGTGCCTCCAGGCTCCATGAAGAATTGAGAAATAGGACCAGGCATCATGCTAATTTTTATCATTTTTCACCCCATTTGCAATAATCTGGGACACAGAGATTCCCCTGTGAGGCAGAGCATTCCTTCCTGCCTTCAGTTAGAAATCACATGTGCTGACACAGGTACACAAACACTCACTTTTGTGACTCATCTCTTCTTCAAGACATTTTTATGAGGAAGTGTTCTGGAGAAAAGGGTCCACAGCTACCTTCACACAGCAGTCTGATCAATGTTTTTTAAAGGGCATTGCAGTCAGCCTGGAACTAATGCTGACTCTAAGAAGGTCACACCTATATAAATGAACATACACCTGTTTAAGTTTCCACTTTCTGCTTATATATACATTCGTTGTGGCTATTTTCCTTTTTCCTTTTTTTTTTTTTTTTAATTTTTCCACCAGCAAAATGCTTTACTCAGTAAAAAGTTATCTAATATGGAAGCTGGGAAATTTGGGATTTTCCTCTCTTGACCAAAACATCTCAGATGAGTAGACATTTCAGAACGTAATATTTTCCTGAAATATTTAGGTTATCTAGTCTGATATTCAGCCACTGACAATGAAAACAAAACCTTTTTGTGTTAGAAGCAAGTGTATAATTTTTGTAATAGGCAAATAATTAGGCACTTATATGCAAATAAGTAAAGATAATTTTACTAAATTCAGCTGACTTGTATTCCTTGGCCTGAGGATAAAACTAGTAAAGTTTTCAAGGGCCTCTTCAACGTTTCCTATTAATCCTTAATTATTTTAATGTTTTCCTGCAGGGAAGCTGTTCTACTTCAATATCAGTACTAACTCTCCCTCCTGTCCTTTCCTTTGCTTTTTGTCATAGTTGTACCTTGTGGCTCTGAATTCCCCATTATCTCTGGATTCAGAGGGATGGTCAGATCAAAGAAAGCCATTTTTAGTGATATTTTTTTGAGTTTCCATGTTCCTGTAATTCATGGCTGATGAGGCTGGGAAGGTAAAAATGTTTCCTTGCCATTTTTTTTTTTCATTTGTCATGTTGATCCCACTGTCCTTTAGAGACTTCAGAAGTCTGTAGTACCATGGAGCCCAGCAATTGGATTTGCTTCCTTGCCTTCTACCATCACCCAATGTTTCCTTGCCACTGGAAAGGGCCACAAAAGGTTCTCCTTTATTTAAGGCCTGTTTTGTGGAAAACAACACTGGTGTTTGTTGTTATTTTTGTGGGTTTTTTTGGTTTGTTTTTTGTTTATTTGTTTGTTGTTGTTGTTTTGTTTTGGTTTTTTGTTGTGTTTTGTTTTTTTTTTTCTTTTTGTCTATTTCTGACCTGTCTCTCTGTGCTTGCCCCAGGAGCTGACCTCTCCATGTGCCATAAAACAGCTCACAGCTTCATGGGCTGCTCTTTCCTTCACGCAAGGCCTGTGGGGTCTGAGAAAGCTGCTGCACAGGATTTCACTTTGGACCATCAAGATCTCTTTTTTTTTTATCTTTAGAATGACCTTGGAGCTCAAAGACACATTCCAGGCAAGGCTCCTGGTACTGAGGAACTGGTCTCTAATGAGAGGGAGGAATTTGTCATTGCCTAACTAGAGTGTCCTTTGCAAGCTGAGACTTACTGCTCTGGAATGGCATGTTCTAAGTCTTTCACATTTCTCTGCTGATTTTCACACCTAAGAACAAGACAGAAGCAACTGTCTCTTTCCCTCAAGACTTCCATCTACAGTAGGACATTGATTATACGTGAGAATAGATTTTAAAATGGGAATGCTTTAAAATTATCAAACACCTGCCAGATTGTCTTGATCCTGACTCTCTCATGAAATTGAGTTATATTTTTCTACATGTTCCAGTACTGATCGAGGCAGTTGGATTATAGAACCAAGTGCTATGAAATTGGCCTAAAGAGAGAAACAAATAGGCCTGATCACTATGTTTGTTATCTGATTTATAATATCCTCAACTCACTCCTTTGTAATGGTATCAGCAATTACTACAACCTACCAAGGAAAAAACACGCTAAAATATGTAATAATGAAAATGGGTCCTTTGTTAAGCCTACATCTGTCACTGTGACCTGAATTGAGTGTGTCATTACAGCAGCAAGAGCCCAGGGGCTCTGCTGGGTACAGCCCCCTTTACACTGAGCCCTGATAGGAACCATCCCTGACCCCTTCTCTGCCCTGTAGTGAACTGGTGACTTTGGTTGCAATGACTGAGGCTGGAATGAAGGATTCAGCCAGGATGGCCATGGCTGTGCCCAAAACAAAACAAATGAACAAACAAAAAACCAACACCCCCCAAACCCTCCTGTTTTCAAGTATCATAGAAATTTATCTGGTGGCTGAAAAAACAAATACTATCTTGCTGTTGCAAGATGACAGGGGAAGCAGATGCATCAGTGTCTCTTCAGGTGTCTACAAGAGATGTGGAAAGGTGTGTTCAGGAAAAAGAAAATTATCCTGGAGACCTGTGAGGATTGAATTTGGATGGACCATACATTTATAAACACTGGAGCTGGAATTGAACAAATCCCTTACCTTTCAGTTGTTGAGGAAGAGCCCCATGAAAAGGCTGTGATCTACAGCCAGTGAGATCAGCAGGAGCTTTGGTCAGGCCCTTGCAAACTTTGCTTTTTGCTACAATTACCAAAAAAAGGAGCATAGACATCTGTGCACCAAGGACATGGGTTATCCATGGACCAGCAATGACTGCACTTTGGTGGGAGTTTTGATAAGTACGGGATGTGTTTTTTGATTGTCAGAGGGTAAATTCATGCAAGTGTCAAATATTTTCATTAGTCCATTTTTCCATCTAGTTACCATCTAGTGTCTGGCTCAGAAGCTTTAGGGTTTGTGTTTGTTTGTTGGTTTTTTTTGTGGGGGGAGACTTCTGTTTGTTTTTGTTGTTGTTGTTTTGGGTTATTTTAAACTGCAGTTAGGAAATTGAATAATCTTTGCATGAAACTTCTTGCTTGAGAAGGCCAACATGCCACAGGACTTTTCTATTCCATCATTAGTGTAAAATGACTGTCAGCTTGGTGGCAAGTGGATATAAAAAAGGAGTTGGATATCTATCTATACCACTGTAAGACTATCATATGTTCTGAAAACTAGTAGCAAAACTGATCCAACCTTTGATGTAATCAGCAGAAAAACTGTTAGATCCTGATGAACAGAATCCATAATTAATTTTTCTCTAATTTCTGAATTTCTTCTTTTTCCAATTCCCACTTTGTCCAGAGAGAAAACTTCTCAATAGCAACAAAAAGTTACTTTTCTTTTAAATACATTGTGGGACAGACATTTTCAGTAGTTTGATTATTTCTTCCCCGTAGACCAAAACCACTCACCAAAAATGACCCTTTCTCAGTTTTCTCAGGGCTAAATATTTCAAACAGGTTGGATAAAATTAATGTATGAATCAAGTTCACAGGATAAGGAATAATCCCAAGGCCTGTGCCAAACCGTTCCTACAGTCCTTTACAGACACCCATATAGTCTGTGCGCACTGGTGTGACTACATACACTGTACAGTTAACTTCTGTCATAGGAGCACACTGGTTTTCAGCATTATAACCTTTTCTATTACTTTGTCCCCTTTTTCAGTTCCTGAAAAGTAGTTAAAGCAATCTTAGCCCCATTAGAACCAAAGGTTTCCATTTTTGAATTCTATCTTTGCTGCCATTTTTGTTACTCATGAGAACTCTTCTATAGCTGAGACAACACTGGCATAAAAATAAAATACACATCCTTCTCTGGTTGTAATATTTTTCAGGATTACTGTGTCTTTTACATCCATAGTTTCACTACCTGATGTTGTTTTGGTTTTTTTTCTTTTTTTTTTTTTTTTTTCCTTTTATGAAGGGGATTTTAATTATCTGGTGTATTTATCTGGCTGTGTGGGTACCAGCAACCTTTGAGGACTGGTAGGAGTGAATCTGCATAATGAAACAGCTCGTACTAAAGGTCCAATGTCAGTGTTATTCACTTTTCAGGGCTATTCTACTCTGAGCTAGCTCTAATCTGGTTTTGCAGAACTCTTTGTGGTGCAGTGCAATGAGGTATGCTCTTGAGGCAAACTTCCCTCTCCAATTTTGTCTGACAGGAATCTGGCTCATGGTCTCCAAGACAGATTTGTGATGGGAACCAAAACACCAAAAGTGGGGATAACATGAGATTAGCTTCAAAATTGTATTCTTGATCCAAATTAAGCCCTGATGTAGGTACATCCCGAGTGATATGCTGGAAAGATTTGGAAGGATGTCAGACTGTAGACAACTAATACCCAGGATGGAGCACTCTTCAACAGCTTGCACTGCTGGAGGGAACAGACAGAAGCTTTATGCCCAATGGTGGGATCTGAGAAGCCATAAGGCATCCTACATGTTCACAGCAATGAAGCCCCTAGTGAGCCAAAGATGCTAATTTATTTCCTTCCCCTTGAAAATGCAGTCCCTGTTTCAAAAGTTCTGCTAACAAACCACAGAAAATAAGTGGTTACAGAAAGAAGCTCTGCTGGGAGATGCATGTGCTGTGTTTTCAGCTAGGTAGGCAAATGTCTTACATGTCTAATGCATGGTTGGACAAAGTGATTTAATGAGAACTCAGCTTCACAGGAGGAGACCATTCAGAAATAGTAACTGGCATGTACAGCAGCTGTGCTCTGCTTTTCAGTAATTTTTTTCCACCATTTTAATGAATGTTTTATGTTTTCTTTTCTTGCTGCTCAATTGTCCCAGCTCCTGTTACTGAACACAAGGGCTGCCTTTCATGACCTGTATCACTCCACACTGACATAATATACTTATAATTCTGGAAATTCCAAGGCATATATACACTTCATGGTAGCTCCCAGGCAACTAAGCCCTCTTGGAACTAGCAATTTTACTGTATTTCATTCCACAAAGGAAATCTTACCCCCAAAGGAAGCAGTAAGCTCTGGCCACCCCTATAGCTGATAACAAACCAAGACTTTCATCACATTTTTTTGACCCATTCTTGGCTTTCAGGAATAACAACAGCTGCTGAAAGCAATACAATTTTTAGTTGTGCTTTTTTACCTTCCCCCCTAGCAAGCATCCTTATGAGAGGCTGAGAGATTAAATAGCCTTGGGGTAAATCAATCTCCAACAGCTGTTGCCTCCAGCATTCTTGACTGTCAGTGACTTCATTGAAAACGTATGAGTGATCTTTCAGCATGTTCACAAGTGGAGAAACGTGTCAACTGGGAAATCTCTTTACCCCCAGCCCCATCTTCATGAATGTACATGGATGGTTGAATAGTTTCTCAAAATTCCCAGTGGTTCCATGACATTTCTTTCTTTATCTCCTTGGTTTTGTTTGTTAATCTTTCTTTAATGCAAAGATAGCTCTAAAAAGGATGAGCATGAATTATGTTTTGTCAGCCTGAATATTCCCTTCGAGGGCCATTTGTTTGGATATGTAAATCAGTTTTCATAATGTAAGAGGCTAGGGCAGAACTGACTTGATGAGGACTGAAGTTGAGAATATGCACTGAAAACCAAACAGAAAACTACAGACCACTACAGGCAGTTCCAATTTCTCATTGGAGGAGGCAGCTTTCAGTTGGATGGCTGCTCTGTAGCACCCACCTTCCTGAGCACTGGAGACACAGATGGCACATGGCATATCCCCTGACCTGCCAGCACTGCTCACTGTGTCCATCCCACTCTGTGCCCTCTGGCTGTGGGAGCTCCTCCAGCCATGGTCCAGCCGTGCCTCCCTTGTGCAGAGGCAGCACTGCCACAGCTGCTCCCACCCTGGCAGTAGGAGGGGTCAGGGGGCTGGTTCTGAGCAAAAATGAAAGGTTTGCCTAAGTTTGACTCACAAATCTGCTCTGAAATAGAGGTGTCTAGGGAGTCTGATCAATTTTTTTTGTTGCTCTAGTCACCCTGGTATCTGCACTAGCAGCTGTATACTTTGTGTGTACCTGAAGCTGTCCCTGATTCCATTTATACCTTTATCAAACTCCTCTGAAATTTATTCCCATTTTTCATATTGAGGAAGCTGATAAACAAATTTACTCCTTTGAAACCAGAAACTGGCTTCTACTTTCTAACTAAATGTATCTAGTCATAATTTGCAAGCATTTGTTGATATTATAAATGTAATCTTTTAGCTTAAGTGGCTTTTGTCCACCTCTGATTTTTGGTGCTGCCTTTTGTGCATCCATGACTTTTGGTGCATCTATCACTCTTGCTTTTTCTCTTCACCCTGTGACAGTCTGTTTTCAATAGAGTTGCTCTAGTAAGTAAGGTCTGCAGGCTGTGACTGAATAGGACTTTCCATGCTTATGAAATCCTGGCCCAACAAATGGTTTCTTTGAACTTGAACTGTAACCTCAAAATTACATTTAAATCAATAGTCTGACAATCATTCCCATTTTAAACTTCTGATTTCCTCTATCTGGGAAAACAATGAAAAAGCTCTTAGAACAGAATAAACTAGACGAAACATTTCACTTCCTGAAGATTTTGAATTGACAGAAGTATTCTCACTTGGTCATGGGCTTGCTTCTTCTTTCTTTTGATAGTGTGAAAGTCACCTTGTTTGAAATACTCCATGAGGCACTCTTTTTTACAAAACTGCAGCATTTAGTGCATATTCCCATCTGAGTTCACAAGAAAGCAAAGAGTCTTGCTATGTCTCACTTATCAAGCCACATAACTTGCCATTGATATTCTGTGTCTGAAGTCCTGGTCTCACACCCACTGGCAGTGAAACATTGATTATCTTCAACAGACCGAGTATTTCATACTGCAGGCTTAACAGATGAACACTGTGAGGTAATTATATCTCATAAAAATGACCAATCCTTTTCACTAGAACCATAACTCAATTAAGGATTTGGAGTATTATTATCTCTTCTAAAGCACTTGAAAAGCAGACCAGAGCTTTTCTTCCACTTTGGATTCAGGTAACTGCTGTGTCCAGTTTTGGAGAGAGTGTGCCTACCAGTCCTTCCATGATACTTGACCAAACAAAATTTCCAGATGTGCAAAGTTTTTGTAACCTTGAAAGGCAACTCCTATGGAATCGCTGGATTATCACATCACATCACATCACACAGAAACTCAGTGCAGGGTTTGGCAGCTGCATGAAGAGTGCTGAACCAGAGTGGATCTCTGCTGTCTCTGCTGAGGATTTACCAGACTCTTAATGCTTATTATGCTTATGCACAGGAGTGGGGCTTGGATGCTGGACAGGATTCAGATTTGAAAGCTAGGGAATTTCTCTTGAAATCTCATTTACTTTCTATTGGAATGTGATGCTGAAGTGAAAAAAAAAAAAAATCAATGAGAGAGACCTGTGCTGTATTAACTGGCCTTTACAAGAAGGTCTGAGGTATTCTAAAGCATTAATAAGAAGGGATCATCTGTGTTAATTTATACTTCCAGTTCACAAAACTGTCCAAGCATGTCCTACACTGTTTCAAAAGTAGCCTGAAGGGATAAAAGTGCCTTGAAATCTAAATTTTTATTAATAGATATCTTATGCTGTGAGGCAAAAGAATATTATGAGTAAATGATGTAGCAGAAGGAAAAGACAATTCCACATTGATATAATATGACTGCAGTGAAATTTTGCAGCAAACAGTATTTATTATGCATAGGAATGTACCTGATCCCCCTGTAGCCAAACTGTCATCCCCGATGATAAGATACCTATTCATTGTATCACAATTATTGGGTAAAGAGAAGTAGAGAGCTGAATTGCCTGGCTTGAGGTCATGCTGCTGATCAGTGGATGTCAGAGTTATTTATAAGAAGCACAAAGAGCTGCCCATTATGTTCCCACAGCACAAAGAGCTCCAAAGGGACTCACAGCTTGCAAGTTTTACAGTCTTCGTTTTGTTAAGTCTAGGGTTTGAAAATTTTGTCCTTGGGATATTTACTTTTCATATATTACATTTACTTTTCATATATTATAGTGAGAACTGGAAGAGACATTTACAAACTTTAGAAAATATGGTTTCTCACATCAGAGATTTTAATTTTTGTATTTGACACCAATTAAAAAGCAAAGGTGAAATCTTTGCGGAAAAGAGATATCTTACCTCCATGGTTCAAATGAACTGTCTGCAGTATATCAGCAAACAGTGCTCCTCTCAAGTACTTTCATGAATGTCAAGGTGACAATGTCTTTCACCCAATTAATCCCACAACTCCAATTTGACTGTGCTCCCATTCAAAAGACCTCAGGCCAGCAGGCCAGATTTCTTCTAGTAATTAGCCTTTAACCTTCCCAAGTCTTTGCTTTTTCAATTGCCACTGATTCTGTGTCAGACAGGAGTTTTATGCTTCTTTTAAAACCTATTTCACAATGGCTCTGGCTTGACCTTTGGAGTATGTGAATTTATAAGGAAATTGTTTGAGAGGGACTTCTTAACCGCTGTTTAAGAAAGTAAGTGCTGGGTCTCCCCTAGAAAGGTAACTTAATGCTTGCCTATATGTACAGATGTGATTCCTTCCTCCTGACTACTTTAGATTTGTTCTTTTCTTTATGAAGTGCAGAAAACTATAAATCTGTCAGCAATTGGTATAGTCAGTCTGTATATATTAGATACAAATAGTGGTCATTTTACAAATTCAGAGATAACATGGTGCTGTTCTCTAAGCTCAACCCCAATTAGCCACTACTGTGCCCATGTTGTAAATTAACTTGCATATATGGAGAACATTCTTCTGCATCAGACAGAGCCAGAAAAATCCAACCATGTGACCTGTACACTCCTTCAAGAAGTGTTTCCTTCATTATCAGTGGAAAGCAGCAGAAGTGGACCAATGGAGGTGCAGTGCCTTTTCAAGGGCCATGGTCAGCACCATAATGAAGTCCCAGAAGACCATCAGATTCAATGGTGTATAAAAATCATTTAGGTCTCCTGGGTCTAGGAGCAACCATTCAGGAATCACATGAGACCTTCAAGATTATCTTGTCTAACTATCAAATCAGCATCATTATAATCTAAACCAATCCCGAGTGCCACATCCAGACAAGTCTTGAACACTTCCAGAGACAGTGACTCAAACACTCTGGGCTCCCTTAGCAGTTCCTCATCAGACCTGTGCCCCAGACCCTTCACCAGCCTTGTTGCCCTTTGGATGTGCTCCAGCATCTCAATGTCCTGTTTGAAATGAGTGGCCAAAAACTGAACATAGTACTCAAGGAAGATAAGTAGCCTGGCATTTCAACCACAGAGAAACACCCTCTGAAAGAATTCCAGAATGATGAAGTATCTCTTAGATTTTTGTTTTATTTTGCAGGGTCTAGAGGCAGTTCTGAAGGTTGCTGGCTGAAGCTGCTGAATCTAGAGGTGAATGCAGATTTCCAGAAAGATGACTGAGATTCCTGGGTATCCAGTTGATCTGACTTATTTGAATGTGGAGAGCTGATGGCAAAGTTGGTGCTTCCACAGTTCCCTAACACATTCTTTCACCACACTCAGATGGTTTCTGGACCCTCACAATTCCCTGTATTTTCTGTCCTCTAAATGAAATAGGTAAGAGTTAAAATAAATATAAGTGTGTACAAAGAGCAGAGGGCTTTATACTTGTGGATCTTATATAAAATGCTCAAATAAGACTTTTTAAATCACTAAAAATTTCATCATGCCTGAATTCAGCCTACACAGAAATCCCCACAAATGATATGGAGATCCTTGTAGGAAGAACCCTGGACTCCCTGATCTATTGTCAAATGCTCTTTTGGGGCTGGCAGAATTCCTAAAGACAGGGGTACTTATAAATTACCTTCCTGTAAGCAATGGAAAGCTGCTATCAGATCCTCCCAATGCCTCCTTTTTCCCAGACTGAGCAAACCTCTTTTCACAGGTCAAACACTCCAGCTTGTAGTCATCTTGCTTTCTCCAGAGGGTCCTGAATTCTGCTCGTGGCTGTGTCCTGGCTGCAGACCTAATCCATGCAAAGTCATCAATTTTCCCCACCCCAGCAGAACTGCATTATCATCTGTAGGGGACTGCATAGAGTTTTGGGAGGATTTTTTCCAGACAGTCAATAATCACAAGTAGATATCAATTATATTTTGACATGACAGATTCTGATCCTGAAAAATCAGAGCTGATCTCCAAAGGGGAGACATAACTAAAGAAAAAGTCATGAACAAAGCAGCTGTTGCAACTGTGCATTTGTCCATGAAGTCTTTAGATTGCAGTCAACCTTCAGCAATTAATAATTAAACAAATTGATTTGCACTTCATTATTCTGCTCTGAATGACAGGTATGCTTGCCTTAACAATATAATAGTAATAATTAGAAATGAAACCAGTTCTTGCAAACTACTCCTGTCACTCACAGAAAGATTCAGAATGATCTGCACAGTTTTGGAAATTATTTCATTCCCCGAAGCATTTGAAATGGAGATGAGCAAAATCTACTCTGTATTTTGTGAAGGAACTGCTGAAACTAAACTTCTAAAAAATGGTAGCAAGCAAGAATGAAATTAAGTTCTATAACTGCAGATAAGTATCTACAGCATAAGTCTTTTTGATAGCTTCAAAGACTACTCATTTTCTTAGCTAGTGTGTCTGTTTTAATGACTCACATTTCAAAGAAACAATAAAGCATATATTCAGGTGCTTTTAATGATTTTTTCTTTCAAGTCCATTGAAAAATGTGCATAAGAAGCATTTCATTCGCTTAGAAATAAATTTGTTGTTCTGGAGTTTCATTTGTCTTCATTAATACCATTTTAGAGGTTTGCAGGTTGTCATTAGATGTGTTTTGTCCCTAATAAAGAAGTTCTTCTGAGTTTGGTGTCATATATCTGATAAAATGGACAGAATGAACTTGTCCTAGATAAATCTGTTTTAAAAAGCTTGGTGAACTTAAATTAACCAAAATATTCCAATTTCCAAATGTATATTCCTGAAGAGTGAAGATGAAGCTCTCATATTTTCAGAAACCTCACTTTCTTTTTAATTTTTTTCTCTCTTCAAGTGCTGTATTTCTCCTCCTACTGTGGGATAGGCAAAGGAAGGAAAATAAATGAGGCAGCATCTCAAATTGAAAATCTCTCCCGTAAATAAGTTTCTCTCTATTCTTTGTTTCACAGTAATGGACTTGAGTGGAATTATTTACGAGGTGCCCAGTTCACCTCAATATAACCACAGACGTTATTTAGACAGTGGCATAATTGCGAATAGCATTTTCAGAGAAGTAAAGGTCACTGTCTCTAGCAAAGCACTTCTCGCCTAAACTAAGATGTGAAAAGGGAGGCCTCCAGCTGCTCCATGACTAGAAAAGTGAACCTGTATGTACAGACATAGGCACATCTCCTGCCTCTCCCTTTAAGGGAAAAACAGGGAGAAGGAAATGCATCTTGGAGAAGGAACATTGCATGGCCAACAGTGGAATGGAGATGCTAAGGCACAGGAACAGTGTGAGGCAAAGGTAATCTAGCACATTAACAACAGGCAGACTCTCTGTGACTGCAGTGTGGCTAAGCCAGAACTGGTGAGCTCTGCTGCTAGCTCAGGGCAAGCCAGCTGCCCTCCCCTATGCCTTGGGTCCCACAAGCCCATGCTAAAGCCCAATTTGCCACAACCCCACTGCTGTGGGTGAGTTTGCTCAGGGTTTCTTACAAGTAGGGCTTTGGAAAGCTCTCTATGCCAATCCATTTCTCTTGAGCTGCCACATCTTTTTAAAGACTGTTTGGATCAACATCATCACTTTCAGGAAGTTTATTTTCTTTCATGAGTAATTGTTAATGTCTAGAATGTCTTAATGGTCCTTTGTAGTTATTAGCTTATGAATCAATACAATCAGGATCTTGGTGCCAAACTCCTTCCTGTTCACAAACAGCACAATCTCATTAAAGCCAATGAGTTTCCATGGGGAATCTATCAGGAGCAGTTTTGGCCTTGAGTTCTCATATTAAGTAGAAAGCAGTGCCTAGAGCAATGCCTCTTGGCAGAGTCCAGCATTCCATCAAAGAGACAGACAATTAGCAAATGATTAGTATTCACAAACCATAAGAAACTGCCAAAAATTCTTTTCTAATAGGCTACAATGACCTTATTGGGGTAGATTTTTTTCTGGACTGACAGTTCCAGCAGTTGGGCAGATTGTGCTGGGGACCATCTTCTCCTGATTTGTCAGAGACAAATCCTTCACAGGAGGATGACTGTGTCTTTACTTAGGGCAGCAAGAGGCACACAAGGGCTGGATGCTGTGAGAGCTAGGCATGAGAACTTGCCCAGGACCCAAATAGTCTGTTATCATGTGGCCTATGGGGTGAGTCCTTCTGTTCAAACATCTTTTTTTTTCTTTTTTTTTTTTGTTGTGAATGTATGATTCTGTTTATCCAGTAAATAAAAGGCTTCTTATATAATATAAAGTGCAGAGTAGATCTTAAAGGAGACTTAGGCCTTGCAATGCTTGGCAAAGTGATTAGTGCCTAGGGAAGAAGTAGTCCAGAATAGTCCAGAAGCAGTGACTTCTGGATTGCAGAGAGCTCACTCCATTTGTCTGCCTATTCATTTCACAGTGCATACTTCACTGACAAAAAAACCAACCAACCAACCAACCAACCAACCAACCAACCAACCAAAACAAAACAAAACAAAACAAAACAAAAACAAACACAAAAAACAACAAAAAACCCCCAAAACAAACAAACAACAACAAAAAAACCCCACGCATGATTAATCCCTGAAAGAAAAGACTGGAACTCAGGACTCCTCAGCCAAGTGAGTGGTCTCACAAGGCTGTGGAGCCAGACTTATTTTTGCTTCCTTTACCTCACCCAAAACTCTTGAATTCTCTTCCATGCAGTGGGCCAGCTTTAACAGGAAACATGAATAATATGTCATCTCCAGAATAGCTGTGAAGGCAACAGGGATCTGTTGTCCTAAGAAAAACTATGCCATAAAAGCTAGGGTGAGGAGAACTTCTTCTCTGGTGGCACTTCATCTTGAAGGCCAAGCTGGACAGCTACAATACATCCAAGGTACTTCTGGACTCCAGGGCACCATGAGCATGAGTTCATTTATGAAAGCCAAATCATGTACCCAGGTACTGGGACTTGAATCTCCATGCTGGTCCTAAGCATGGTTTTTATGCAGCTACTATGTTCTGGACTTGTGAGAGTTGGCATGAGGCCTCTTATGTGTCAGTTGGCCTCAACAATACAGAGAGCAGGGAATATTTAGTTATATGTACATGTAATTTTGGTGCTGAAGATGAATAGGCTGACTAAACCACTGAAAGCTTTCTGCTGACAATCAAAAGAACATAATGGGTCAGCTGAGACCAGTGAGTTAGTTTTAGGTGGATAAAGCTGCCATCAATTATTGTGGAGGCTGATTTGGTGTCATGAGATAATTGATAGGCAGCCGCCACAGCCCCACAGCAGCCACAGTGCTGTCAGATTTGTGTTCAGTCAGAGATTTAAACTCTGGCAAGAAGTGATAGCCTGCCATGGAGCACTTTAATTTCCTCTAAAGGAGTTCTTCAGAAGCACATTCCTGGCACAGTGTTTGATAACAAAACTGGACCACTCTGGTGCGAGACAACAATGCACAAATCTCAAGCAACTATCAGAGAGCAGTTGGAGCTGGTGTACAGGAGGAAGATGTGCAGGATAGAATGAGCCAATGGAGAAGCCTGAATAACATTATGCAAATCAGAGCTAACACAAACATATAGCAGTGAAAATCAGGAAATTTACACACAGCTCTTCCCTGAAGTCACTTGAGCTTCCCCAGGAAGTTAAAAGTAAAGTTTTTACTGTGTTTGGTAGCTCAGTTGTTTTGAAATGGCATCATGATTGATTTCATTTCATTAAAGTCCCATGGATAAACCAGAAGACTGAGCTTTGTGGTTTAAACCCAACTGGAAACTCAGCCCCACACAGCTGCTCACTCACATCAATGGGATGGGGTAGAGAATCAAAAAAATGAGAAAACTCATGGGTCGGGATAAAGACAGCTTTATGGGTAAGCAAAAGCAGTGTTCACAAAACAAGGAATTGATTCACTCCTTCCCATGGGCAAGCAGGTGTTCAGGTGTTCAGCCGCCCTTAGGGAAAGCAGGGTTCCATAACACATAACAATGCTCTGGGAAAAAATACTCTGAAAATCACTCCAAAAATACTCTCCTTATTTCTTCTTTCCCAGCTTTATATGATGCCATATGGTATAGAATATCCTTTGGGTCAGTTGGGGTCAACTATCCCGATTGTGTCCCCTCCCAACTCCAGGCCTTGATTCTGTGTCAGCACTGCTGGGCAGAAACATCCCTGTATTATTAAACTGTTTCCAGCACAAATCTGAATATAAGCCTATTCCAGGTACTATGGAGAAAATTAACTCTGCCCCAGCCAAAAGCAGAACACAGAGGCATGTCGAGGATGCTGCAAGCACATGATCAGATTCTGTTAAGCTGAAGGAAGCAGCCTTGGCTTGTGGGTATACTGCCTTTCCTCCCTGGACTGGTAGCTGAAAACCAGCCCAGAAGAAAGCATAAACATGAAAAAGAGCAGAAAATACTAGAGAAAATATTACTTTTTCACCTGGAAGTCTGCATCCAGCAGCAATGAGACATGGCAAGAATGGAGGTAAGAAGAGACAGAGGTTGGTTTCAGAAATTACCACAGGAATGGAGAACCCATGCATGGGAATGGAGGGATAGATTTACAAAGGATTTCATCCAGCATCTTCCTGTAGAATTCGAAGGAGCACATAGAGACCCTTGGAGAAAGGAGGATGTCAGAATAACATATAGACAAAAAGTATATGGAATAAAATGAAAATGGGTGCTACTTCTTACCACTATTATAAGCCAACAGTATACAGACACTCAGTGGCATGGAATAGGTATACAGATGAGAAAAGAACAATTTTGTGTTGTAATGAATGCTACAGAAAGAGTATCAGCATCATGTGACAGCACCAACCCTAATAAAATTAAAATAAATACATACATAAATAGATTTTTTCTTAAATCTGTGTGCTTGAAATTATGCACCTGAATTCATGCTCAGACATTTGCATTAGCTGGAGTTTTTGCACCCATGTACAAAAATAGTAGTCTAAAATTAATTAATAGGAGATGATTGATGATTCTGATAGAGAGAAAAAGAGTTTTCATTGATATATCAAGCTGTCATGTTCCAGGTTGAAAGAGGGATTTATTTAGGGACAGATTCAGCTACATGTGTGGCTGTATTGCTTAACAATAGTACAGACTGTCATCAAGGCATGCTGTTTGCTATTAGCTCACCTCCTCAAACTCAGTGCCCATTACAGCCTTTTTGCCCCCAAGGCTGGGGCAGATGGAGACATCCCAAGTTGCATTCCAGCTTTTTGAGCCTCAGGGTATTCAGGTATTAGGTGTAGGGAAAGCACTTGAAGTTTACTGACAAGCAGCACTACAGAAAGACAAGGTATTTGCAAAAAATGGAGACTGTCACAACATTGACTGGTGCCAGATCAGCTGTTCTTGGGCTGTGCAAGTACTTTCCCTCTGAATGCTTCCAGACACGAGGGGAGCATGACAGGCTTGAGGATAAGCTTCCCTTTGCTTCTCAATGACCTTACCCAGCAATTCAAAGGGATCTGAAATATCTATATTCTGTTCTTTATACAAAGTATTCACATCCTTCCTAATAACTACCTATTCCCACAAGCGTCTTAACTTCCTTTTCTTAATAACCTTCTAGATTTCAGCAAATAGACACTGAAACAATGGCTGCTGCTACTTTGTGCTAGGTGCAGTATAAAAATAGAACAGGAGGGAAACTTTTCTTTGAAGACATCAAGATCTAAACAGATTGAAATAAATTGTGGAAGGGGAAACACTAGGCAAGAAGATGAAGTGATTGATGCTTAATTACAAAATCAGTCAATGGGAGAGAAAGGAAAAGGATGTGCAGATTCCTCCCCTTAGGGAGCAAGCAGTTTATCATTTCACTTGCCTTGTTTCTGTTACTGACTCTGATGAACACATTTTCCCTTCTTTCCCCAGAACAAGTGCACCTACCCAACATGCCAACAATTCCACAAAATTTTCTGCCTGAGAGGAGAAGACTGACTCTTCCTTCTTCCCCCTCAGGTTGTACTGTGCAGCTGTGATACCAGTTCTTTAATCATAGTGACAAGCAGAGAGACTCTATGCAAATGTAAGCAAATAGCGTTTGACATTTATATGAAGATGATAAAGACAAACATTGGGGGCTGTTTCGAGGGTGGAGGATGTTTACACTGTTAGTACAAGAGAACATGGAAATTTAACCAAGCAATACTCCCAAGTCTGAGTTGACATGAGTTCAAAGATGGAATGACCTTGCTGGCTAAGTGGATGCTCCACAGTCTGTTAAATACATTAAAACTGAAGTGCAGCATCTGGCTTAATATAACTCTTTCCAGGATACACTTGCCTTTATTCTCCTTCTTCTGCCATCTTTTCTAACAGATATTTTGCATCATGTTAAACCTTGCATTGATATTTCTGTTTGTCAGTTCCCCCATGTGAATTTAGAGAAACAGAAAGGGGTTATGAGTAGCTACCTTTTGGGAACTTCAGAACATCTGTGGCTTGATCTAAATTCTACCAAAGGATTTTTCTGTTGACTTCAGCAGGGATCCCCTTATCCTATTAATACAGCATCTAACACAGCTGTAAACAAATCTCAGAGGAAATATGTAGGCAGTCCTCTAATAGCATAGCAATAATAAAATAATATTATCTTTAACAGTACATGGATATGGGTTTTCCAGCTGCTCTTTTTCTGTGGATGCTCCGATTTTTAACTTGAATTTGAGGCAGAGAAGCAGAATACTAGAGGAATATTTGCACAAGCCATTTTGATGCATCATGATTAAATTCCCCCATCAACAGATGAAGCCTTTCTGTTTCAATCTTTCTTCAGAGGTAGTTGCAATATATCCACCTACAATTGTAGTACTCCAACTGGAGGAACAAGAATAAGCCTCTCACCAAGATACTCTCAGTTTTAAAAGTCAAGTCTGCAGGCACTCTGGGTCATGTGTATACAAAAGTAAGATAACTCTGTTTGTTACAGTTTGTATTTTTTGACTGGAATTTGCCTAGATTGTTTTATTTTTGTTATCAGATATGAGAGGAGAATTCAGTCATGAATCCTGTGTTGTCTTCTTTATGTCTAGAAATTCACCTGTTCTTTTCCAGCTTACTTTGTTAAACTTTCTTAGCAACTTATGTATCATTTCCTGCAGATATTTTTTGATTATCTGGGAAGTAACTGGATGTTATCACTTATTTAAATCCTAGTTGTGTTGCAGGGTCCTTTATCAGAAAGCATCACTTTTTTCAGGGGATTGATAGAACAATTAAGTGCCTGGAAAAGTTTTGTCTTTTTTTGTCAAAACCAATGAAGTAAGCTATGAATGGATATTCATCTGAGGATATTATCATCCTCCATATTTTATGTAAACAAGTGAGGATTTATCATTGTAGAGTCACAAGGTGTGAACTGTTCTAGCTGATCTGTAGGAAACCTTTATGCTATTTCTAACAATTTATATGACAAATTTCCCTTCCTGTCAGTCTTCCATACCTTGTTTCTGAATGCCCTACACAACTTAGGATGAAAAAGAACTGCTGCAAAAATGATGTTATAATCACATCAAATCTTATTCATTTTTTTAAAGCCATCTATTCCCATAAGGTGGACTTTTAATAAGAGGCCTTATCACTCATTGCCTGGAACACTTCAGCATAACCCCTGGGTGAGCATTCCTCTGGCATTTAACTATCTCCTCTTCATTTCTCTGATGCCCACTGATGAATAAACATGTGTGTTTTCTAAATACACACTGTATTACTTCTTTTACCAGTCCACATGTTACATGCCTATGAGAATGTGCTGCTATCCACAAGCAAAGGATAGGCCTGGTGTTTGTTGGAGAAAGGGAAGAAAGCCAAGTGTAATTCCAGATTTCCCTGCCCAGTCTTTCTCTCACTTTCCTGTGAAACTGTGACAAAACACAAGTGCTCCACTTTGACTCATCTGACTTTAACACCTAAGCAGAGCTGAGTGCATATCAGGAAGCTTTGGTTTATCATCTGAGGAATCACTCTTCAGTTGGTGTCCAAGTCCTGATCACCACGGAGTGTAAGCTGGCTGCCAAAATCTGTCCTGACCATTCATGTGAGATCCCTCATTATGTGCATGGATTTGCTAGATAAAAATACAGATCTATAATAATTTAATGAATATGTTATGTGTCTCATCAAACATTACGGATTCTGGTTTTCTGAGGTACTTCAGAAGCATTGTGTTGACTGCATTGATTGCACAGGAAAGACACTGTACCAAACTTGAAGGCACCTCAATGGTTTACAACACCCTAACACCTGAGGGCAGTAACAGGACAATGACTCATGGCCAAGTTAATGCTGAGGCTTTGAGTTAATACATTGAAAGACAATAAAGAGATAAAGCAACTGAAGAGATAAAGTCAGGCATTCCAAGGTAACGCTTATCTTTTCTTATAGAAAGCCACTTCAAGAAAGAAATTCAGTCCATCTTGATTAAGGAAGGGGAAATAAATCACACTGCAGATGTTCCTCACATTCTTTTTAAAATAATAGGAACCTTGGCAATGATCTTTAATTAGGCAACCAGCTTAAAGGTATTAGATCTCATGAAGAGGGATAACAAAAATAATACTGGGTTTTATTTGAAGAACATTGAATTTATTATTGTCAACATGGCAAATTTTCTGACCACACCAAGATGTGTCAAGCCACTATAGGGAAGGGATGCCATCCAGAGGATCTAGACAGGTTGGAGAAGTGGGCCTGTGTGAACCTCATGAAGTTCAACACCAAGTGCAAGGTCCTGCACCTGGGTCATAGCAATCCCAAGCAAAAAATTCAGGCTGGGTGGAGAATGGACTGAGAGCAACCCTGGGGAAAAGGGCTTGGGGGTATTGGTTGGCAAAAAGCTCAAGAGGACTCAATATTGCACTTTGGGCTGCTTCAATAAGAATTGTGGCCAGCAGGTCAAGAGGGGTGATTCTCCCCCTCTACTCTGCCCTTGTGACACCCTGGAGTCCTGCATCCAACTCCTGAGCTCCTAGCACAAGAAAGACATGGACTTCTTCCAAGAGGAGGGACACTAAGTCGATCATAGGACAGGATGAGAGAGATGGGGCTGTTCATCCTGGAGAGGAGAAGGCTTTTGGGAGACCTTACAGAACTTTCCTGTACCTGAATGCTGGAGAGGGACTTTTCACAATGTAGTGATAGGACAAGAGGGAATGGCCTTAAGCTGAAGATGGATTAGTTTAGATTAGATATTAGGAAGAAATTATTTATTGTAGGGGTGGTGAGGCACTGGAACAGGTTGCCCAGAGAGTTTGTGGAAGCTCCATCCCTGGAGACATTCAAGACCAGGCTGGAAGGGGCTCTGAGCAACCTGATGTAGTGGAAGGTTCCCTACCCATGTCAGGGGGTTGGATCTTTGGGGTCCATTCCAGCCCAAACCATTCAATGATTCTGCAATATTCAATATGAGGAAAGGTCAGCAACCCATTCAAGAAGCACACATGTAAGTTCAAGCAAAGTAAGAGTTACAAATAGAGGCTCTCCACTAAATGTATGTTTTGCTGTGGCTATGTGACTAAAGATCCTTTCAAGGTTACAGCTAAGATACTTTTTTAGATCACTGACCCAGAAGAGCTTTGCAATGTCTCTAAAGTAGTTGTTGCAATCTGTTACAGTAGATAACTTAGGGAAACTTTAGTTCACAAATCAATGTCTCAATAAAATCAAACAACTCCTTTCCTAGTTGTCATAGTTTATTGTATCAAGGCCCTACTTAATGTCGTTTTAGTTGCTGTGTCATTGATCCAATTGATTGGAATGGTTTCTCTTGAGCTTTTAATTTACACAGAATCTTTGTGGAGGAGAAGTATTCAGCCTAGGCATTGGAGTATAGAATAAAGAGTAATTCTAGTTAGTCAGGAAAATTATTTATTTGGTGTTTTTTACATTTGATTTCCATGACTCTGACATCACATGTGTGGGTTAAAACCAGTTGCAGCTTCACTGTAGGTAAAAGCACTATTGGTTGTTGGACTAATATAAATAAGGTCAGAAGTAAGAATTGGGTCTTATGTGCAAAAAGGATTCTATTAACTCTGACTTTCCCTGCACAGGGATCCACCAGATACAGACCCTAATTGTTCTGTTCTGCTCTGATGGACCAGAGCAGCTGCAAAAGAAACTTATCTGATTGCTTAAAGCAGGGAGGGAACTTCCAGTGTTGTTTGCTTTAACTTGCCTTGTCAACTGCCCTCTGTCAGAAATGAGATGGGCTGGGGGGTGGAAAAGTGACCTGTGGCACTTTGGCCCTTGTATCTCTCAGCTTTATCTTGGATGTGGGTTGTGACTGGAGTGGCAGGAGGATGTAGTAAGCCATTTATAACAAACTTGTTCTTCACTCTGTTATTTTAGACATTCTAACTGTGGATTAGACAGTGAAATCAAAATCCTTAGGGTCTTTGGGGTGCTCTGGATTTCATTGACTTACTGTTGTCACCACTTCAGAAGCAGGTGAAAGCTGTAGGAAAGATCCCACAAATGGTTTTATTTCCATCAGTCTGCAGATGAAGAAAAATCCTAGATGCAAATGAATACAAATAGTGCCTTGAATTACTCCTAACAGGATGAATTGTTTGAACAGTCTGGCTGTGTGGAAGTGGGTATGAGCCATAGATACTCTAAGAATCTTGTGATATGACTCATCTCACCTTTTTTAGGCTATCTGCAAGTTCAGCATCCAGGTTTTTCCACATCTAGACTCCCTACAGGCCTTGGGATGTAGGTAGCCATGGCTGGTGACCAGAAACTCTCTCTGGAAATGTCTGTTTTCTCTGCACTTATGACAGAGGGAGAGTAGATATCTGGTTTTTAGCCTTCATTCAAAAATGAATGATAGATTTTTGTAAGTCAAACTAAAGAGATGATTCTACATGAAGACAGAAGAATATTGCAATTAAAATAATTCGCTTCTCATTCTCTGGTGAAAGATGATAGGTACAGGCACAAGAAATGTGTTTTAGCCCAAGGCTATTAAAAACTTCATGCAAATTTCAGATAACTTTCAAAATCAGGCAAGCCAGAATATCAGAAAATCCAAAATTTCTCACAGCATTGTTGATGAGCTAATTAAAAGAATTATTTCTTTTTAGATTTTGAGTTTAGTACTTTGGCTAAATTCCCTGCAACAATTTGTGGTGCCAGGCCTAACTTAGGCAGAATTCAAAGATTGCTTTGACTTAACTTTTGGTCTGTAAGACTTTTTAATAACTTAGAAAATCTTCTCAATAGCAGCAGAAGGTTATAAAAGCAAAAGCTGTAAAAAAAGTTGTATCCTCTAGGGATGGCCCAGTGCTTACAGGGTAAATTTGTTACAGTCAGCAAACAAACATGAAATTAAATCAACCACATGTGTTAATTACTTGGCTAGGTCTGTGAATGTCCTGAGAACAGTGAGAGAAAGGAAAGATATAACATATTCTCCTTTCATATAATTAATAAACCAAGAGGAAAAATAGAAACATATGAAGAACATTTTCTTCATAGACACTTCTTCATGAAGTCTTTCTAACTTCACAGAAGTATTGAAGGTGTGACACAGGACACACAGCGCCCACTGAGGGCCCTACTCCTCATGGTGTGCTGAGCACAAGGGTAAGAGCAGTACAGAATAGCTTGAACAATGAGCTTCTCCCTGAAATAAATCAGATGTTACTCACTGGCAGTCAGAAGCTTCTGCCTTGAGCTCTAGAATGTTCCTTATTTTGGTTCTCATGCCTTTGTGATACCAAGTTACCAGGAATGAGAGGGTTCAAAAAATACAGTTCTGAAATCCCTCAAGATGTACTACTTCAGGGCATATTTTTCCTGGAGAGGAAAAAAGAAGTAGAGAAAATCTTGGGAGGTTAATTTGGCTGCCTTTCTGAAGGCAAGTCAGCTTCCAGACTTTTATTGTTACTCAACTGATATTTCAGCAAGGATTATATTTATTGTGAATATATGAAGCAGATGAAGGCAATGACTCTTAAACTAGATTGGGTCAGAACAGAAAAAGAAGGTCTTTTCATTCAGATAGCTCTGAAACACAAGGCCATTGTTAGCAGCATTTTTTTGATTATGCAATTTTTAAGTTATTTTTTCCTTCATTAAAGAAACCCAAGGGAAAATAGAGCCAGGAAGACAATGGACATAATGAACACATATGTGGGAGAATAGTATTAGAAAGAAAAAAACATACAATACTGGAAAGACATTTGTTGAACATTTTCCTTCACAGGTTTTGGAGGGCCAGCAAAGTTGAAGATTTACACTAATAAAGGCCAGAGTTTCCTTAGTCCTTTAGTCCTGGTCAACTTGATGCTCACCTTGACATTCATGTTTATTCTGTAATTTTATCTGAACAGTAAAATCACAGAAGATAGAGTCTAAGCTTTTCATGGCAGAGACTGACTTTGTTTTATTTAGCAACTACCAAATTAGATATCATTGCAACACAATAGTAGCTTTGATGGAGCATGTGCCAATTTGCTTTCCTAAAAATCATGGCATTTTTAGAAGTTCTATACAAGTTCAAAACAAATTCTAGCAGATATTTTAATACACTTCAGATTTTGACCCTTTAGGGTTTACTCTAATCACATTTTCTAGCTTTATGTGATAATTTCAAGACCAATAAATTGAGTTTCTTGCACTTTATTTTATGACTGACAACTGCTACTAATTCTTACTGCATTTACAAGACTCCAGGATCTATGCTCTCAAGCAAAATGCCAATATATCATCATGAAACAGCAAACACTGGTAATTATGTGTTGGGAAAGCAGAAGATGACAACTCCTTACCTTCAAATGACTATATATATATGTACATTGCAAAGAGGAAGTGTTAACTGCTTCTAAATACCAAGATGAGTTCAATGCTTGTGTCAGCCTTAAAGGAAAAATCCACTCACTACTCTATATAACATTTAATCAAGTACAAATGGCTTCATGCTATTCCTTCTTCCTAGTTCTCTGTCTCCTTCCTTTATGCCTTGGGGAGTCTTCCCTCCTCTGCAAGAATATTAAAGTAAATATATATTCTCAGATTTCAGAGAGCAGTAATTACAGAATAGAGAGATCAAATTTCCACAGCTTGTAATTTTCATTACTTCATCCCTTGCTCAGTGATGTGAGCAGACAAGCTCCAAGAAACAGCTGAAGCCTGGTGTGGAGGACTGATTTTACCATGAGAGAAGGAGGGGGGATTAAGTGGGGTGTAAAGGGCTTGAGATTCAGATGCACAGAAGAGGTGGGGAGAGGCAGAAGGAATGATACTGCAGAGAGGGGTAATTTTTGACATAAACCCACAGAATTAACTTCTCTTTTGATCAGCAGGCCCTTGAGACCCTCAGTTAAACTGGTTGTAGGAGAGAAAATTGGTGGTGAAACAGCCCCCTCCCTTAGACTATTTGAGGTGGTGTAGGGTGTCATGTTCTCCTGTTCCCAAATGTGACAGTGTTATTTCTCAGACAGAAGAGGTCTAGGGTGTCATGTTCTCCTGTTCCCAAATGTGACAGTGTTATTTCTCAGACAGAAGAGGTCTAGGGTGTCATGTTCTCCTGTTCCCAAATGTGACAGTGTTATTTCTCAGACAGAAGAGGTCTAGGGTGTCATGTTCTCCTGTTCCCAAATGTGACAGAGTTATTTCTCAGACAGAAATCTCAGAACTGGGATCAGCAGATTTTTATATACATGCATTCGAAAATGAAGAGAAATAAAAAGACAATAGTCACCTGTCTGTATGCTCCTGAAATCTCAGAGCCCTCACTCTTCCTTTTGAATTCAGCAGGGTTAGAGGTTTCCATGTATTTTCCTGTGGTCATCTCCAAGGATCCGATGAGATTAAATGGTGAGGAGGCATTTAAACCCTTGGTTCCTTCATTCCCATTGACATTGTCTGTGAAGAGGAGTGATCCCATTAGATCTCTGCTTGCTTCAAGGTGCTCCCTACTTCCTCTCTGAAAGTAGGAGGACAATGCACACAGGAGAATTGCTGTAGGAGGATGACCCTAATTATGAACATGGTCCTCTGTGGCCTCAATCTTCCCAATTCATTTGGAGGTCCAAAATAACAATGCATCACACTGCATTTACTCGCCCAGAGGCACAGAAGAGAAAGGCAATGGTTTTGAGGGTTCTCATCAAAGTAAGTACAAAACATGATTCAACCTAGCTGAAAACTGTCCATATGAATTTATATTGCATTTTGAACTGCCTGGGAGTCCTCAGTTCTAGACTTCAAAGTCTCTCATCACCAGGCACTGACAAGCAAAGGAAAATGTAGAACAAAAAAAAAACATCTCAGACTGCAGATTGATAAGTCTTTTAGTGCAGAGAAACTCAGTGTCTGGACAACAGAGCCCTTCAGAAGAAGCAGTCAAGGTGCCCTCCTGATGGATGGTTTGAAAAATAAGGGATTATTTGCTGCAGTCCCAAGTAGGGCTACAAGATACACTTCTGGAAATTGTAACAAGCAGAGCTCACCACCAGCAAATTCCACCCCATGAAACACCAGTGGGCCCCACAGCACAACTGATGGCCTCAAATGTCCTTGTTCCATCTTCCCTCTTACTCCCCACAGTGGAGGCTTCCTTCCCTTCATATTGAGTTGGGTTTGTTAGCTGGTGTGTGGCTGGTCTGGCTGAGGCACAATTTTCCTCCCTGATCTACATTCTTACATGATAAGCAGGATGGAATTTGCTAGCATATCAGCTGGAGTTTGCCATTATAACTTGTCACTCCCTCCTGGTCCAGTCTTGCTCTTAAAAACTATTCAGAGTTCACAGACAGAGAAAAAACACACAACTCTTTTCTTTATTCCTCAGTCACAGAAAATCCCTGACCTCAGCTGCCCACACAGTCTTCTGTTTAAGATCTTGGCCCGTCAGTAACGAGTGTTCATGTGTGTATTTACAGTTACAGGTAAATCTGGCATCCACTGTGTCATGGAGGACTGTCAGGTCTCTTGAGGTGCACACAAAGATCCATTTGTGGATCTTTGCCTTACATTGCTGGGTAGGTGGGAGGTGTCACCTTATCTGCATGTGTCAGATGTGCTCTCTCCAACAGAAAGCTGGAACATAAGTTGTGCTCAAGGCACTGAGTTGCTGCTGGACATCTGACACTTTGAAGATCCTTGTACTTAGGAGCTCTGTGGTAGAACACCATCCTGGACTTCACTGCAAGCTCCCACATGAGCCAGTGTAGCAGACAACATGTGTCTTGGGATGCAGTTTAATTCCTGCCCTGATGCATCTCATCACCTCTTCAATCAAGCTGGTGTCTCTAGCAATTACCCGGTGACTTGGATACAGAAAGAAACCTATTTGAAATTTAAACAGATTGACAGAACTAAGGGTCAAACTGACATGAAAGCAGCACGGGCTGGATTGAGCAGTGGAGGGCAGGATGGGGTGGGAATACCTGAGCTGGTATCCTCAGCTCCAGTGCTGGGATGTGTGTCACACTGTGGTGACAGGTTCTAGCAGGCCTGTCCTGCATAGTGACTTCCACTCCATAAGAAAGATGGGGACAAACATTTTAGCAGGGCCTGTTGTGACAGGACAAGGGACAATGGTTTTAAACTGAAGGAGGGATGATTTAGATTAGTTATAAATAAGAAGTTTTACACAATGAGGGTGGTAAGACACAGGCACACATTGCCAGAGAGATGGTAGGTGCCCATACCTGGAAATATTCAAGCTTAGGTTGGACAAAGCTCTGAGCAGACTAATCTGTGAGAGACATCCCTCTGGACATGGCAGGAGGGGTGGACTAGATGATCTAAAATGTTCCCTTCCAACCCAAGCCGTTCTAAGATTCAGTTTGAGAGATATAAATAGGGGGAATAGTTGCGGGTGAATGTTCTAGGCTGCGATTTTTCCAGTATTTTATTTAAATGCATTATCTTGTCTTGAGTGTCATCTCCACAGCTGCTAAACTCTAACTGGTTTGCGAGGATCACAAGCTTCGAAAAGGCGAGATAAATTGGGTGCCAGAGTGGCATCACTTAAAGAGCTTTTTAAAATTCTTACAAATCTTTACAAATCTTTACAAATCAAGTCTTTGCCTATCCTTTCCAAACAGAGGGGGAGGAGGAAAAAGAAACAGAAAAGGGGTCTAAGCAGGGAAGTCCTGCTCCCCTTTCCCTTCTGTGAAGGCCTTTGCTGGAGGGAAGCTGGGCAGGAGGGTTAACGGGGCATCGGGACGCCCGGGAGCTGGAGGGCACCGCCTGCACCGGGATGCTGCGGGGACAGCGGGGATCCCCGCAGCCTGCATGGGATGAGCAGCTCCTCTCGGTGCCCCGAGCATGCTCCGGGGGCAGAGCGGGGCTGTGTCGGGAGTGGAGAGGCCGCTGGATGGCAGCATGGACCCGTGGGGATGCCGCTGGTGGCAGCATGGACCCGTGGGGATGCCGCTGGAGATGGCAGCAGGGACCCGAGGGGAAGCCTCTGGAAATGGCAGCGGGGACCCGAGGGGATGCCGCTGGAGATGGCAGCATGGACCCGTGGAGAAGCCTCTGGAGATGGCAGCATGGACCCGANCGGGCAGGGCTGAGCTGGTGCTCTCCTTCGCCAGAGTCCTCCTTACAAACAGAATGAAAAGAAAATTGCTCTAGTCTTCTATTTTATATATATATATTTTTTTAAGTACTCAGTGTTAAGTACTGTGAAACAACAGAGCCAGCGTGTAGCAGATCTTTGGTCACTGCACCCCCAAAGCATCGTGAGAGTCTCCTGTGGCCACGTCCCCATAACTCACAGCCTCGGACCAGGCTCTGGGTCGGGGGGATCCTGACACACTGAGCCTTCAGGCACGAGAAAAAATGCATTTTCTTCCAAACCGTGCTATGAAGTCTCTTCTAACCTAAACAGCTCTATGATGCTATGGAGCAGAGAGCCAGGGCTGCTAAGGAAATATGCCCTGCTTGTAGAAACCCAGCAGGCCCAAGTCTGCTTGTTATGCTTGGGGCAAGAGAGAAGAAAGAGGACAGACAGACCTTTCTTTAACCTTTCCTCTTCCCCTTGATTCTAGGCAGCCTGGGGCTGTCTGGATTTAGAGCAGCTTTGAGAAGAGATTAGCCAGAGCACTCTGGGCTGCAGTTGCAGCTTTCTCCACCTCCAGCCTTCCTCTGGGCTTTCCCAGCCAAAGTGGGAACAAAAGTACCCAACATTAGCTCTGTTCTGGATCACTTTGTTCCCTGCAGCAGGAACACTGAGCTAGGCTGGACCCACACTGGAATGTGTTTGCTGCACTTCATCCCCTTCTTCTAACAGTCACTGACACCTTCTGCTCACCAGTGACCATAACTCAACCAGACCAAACAGCAAACCTGTTTTGCTTCAGGAAGAGACCAGCAGCCAGCAGATCTTGGATATATTTTATCCTGACCCTGCCCTTTAGATTGGCATTGAGAGGGCCAGTTTGTTCTTCCTCACCCATGCCCTTGCCACATCATATTCTTGAGCTGTTTCTGTCCCCTCAGCAAGGTCACCTTATGTTGCCAAAGCTGCATAAAGGGGCTTTAGTGCAGTTTGAAAGTCAATCCAAATTATCCTGTAATTACCACTTGTGCTTATAACAACATGAAGGAATGAACTCCTTTGCCCCTGGGCAGTAGTCCAGCCTACCCTTGCTTCCTCATCTGCTCCCACCCTCCAGTCTACTCGAAGTGGCTGCCAAAAGCAGAATCACACAGGAGCCATCCTGGATTTCCCCCTTGTACTCTGAGAGCTGGGGGGATGTGTCTTGCAGCAGCTGCTTATATCCATGGGCATTAAACTTAATTAAATGCAGTCTCTGAGGGCAGAATCTGGAGCAACGGATCACCCTATTCCCTGCTGTGTTGATACCTCCCCATGGTCAAATCATCTGATTTATATAGTTCCTTTTTCACTTCTTGCACAGACAAATGACCCATGACAGTGCTGAATGAGGAAATGACCAAATGAATTCCTGTGTCTTGCATCATTCAGGTCAGATCTGATAGCCAGAGCCACCCCTCTGGCCTTAAATTTGAACAGTGGTTTGAACTGTGAGGCTTAGTTAAAAGAGCTCTGAGGCCCTTGCACATCTTAGCATTGGTCACTAGGCTTGTGCCTACTGCCAGGAGAGATGGAGTTGACAAAATTGACCATATATTGACCTGAATGAAATGGGATTAGTAACAGCACAGATGGAAAAGGCCATCATAGCCATCATCTCCAGCAAATGAATGCAGACCTCATCTGAGAAGCAGAAGGCAGTGTTACCTGCTGTTAAATCACAGGGAAACACTGAAGAGTGAGTGACTGACCTGAGTGGTAAAAAAGAAATAAATCCTTGCAGCACATGCACTTGAGGACCGGGGCTGCATCGTTGAGATGGAGCAGACTGGGTATTCCACAAACACTGACCAGGTCCCAGAGCAGGAGAGAGGCAGTGGCAGAGAGGGGCTGTGCTGTAAATGCAGAAGACACAGGAGGAGGTACCAGAAAGGAGAGTATCTAGAGGAGGAGGAGGAGGATTTAGCTGTGTAACTCTCACTTTTGGCACATGAGTCTTGGCAGGTCTTGTGGGGACCTGAATGCTGCCTGTATATGACATATCTGAGGACAGTGCTTGGCTCTAGTGAAAATCTTCCACGGTGTGGCTCAAACACTTCTCTCCTGTAAAAATGCAAAAGCACTCAAAATTGCTTTATCTGGATGCTCTGCAGTATCTTTTGCCCCAAAATACCAGAAATACCCTCAAGGAACAGTGAAAACTGAAAGGAGAATATTGCAGCTTTTTAAAAAGTACCAGCCGAGCTACAGTTTAAAGTGGCAGCTAAAATCTACACACAGGCAGCAGTGTAAGGTGCCTGTGTGCTTGTTATATAAAGCAGCTATAAGATCCTGGAAAAGTGAACAAACAAACAGAAGGAGCATGTTAGACTCCAGGACTGCAAGATCCAACATGATCCCAGCCCAGTGAGACAGCTTGCTGAACAAGGGATATTCAAAGTTTCAGCCTTCTCAGTACCCTTCTTGTAGTTGTTTCAAATGAAAGGCTTGCAGGGATTTTTAAGCTGTGAGACAATTTACTATTGGTGAAGGATCCCTCTCCCTCTTCCCTGACTCTGCATGGCTGTATAAAGTCACAGGCTCAACATTAAGGGGACACACTTTCTATTCTGTGGCTCTGCTCTACTCATGCCAACTGAGTTGGTCACATTAAAAATAACTCTCCATGAAAGCCATAATAGGTTACACTTGACACCTGGATCCCCATGTTTTCTTGCTGTCAAAATTTCTAAAGTTTTGCTTAAAAGAACCTGATAAAGTCTCCCATCTTAGGCATTGTGTTCAGGGGATGAATAACTGGAAATCAGAGCTGAGAGTTGCCTCAAGCCTGTACTACAATAGCAGGGAAGTTAAGAAACATTTAAAGATAGAGTCTGAGCAGGGGGGAAATGGCTCTGGGTGTTTCTGTATGACTGCTAATATCAACAATCAGTTACTGACTTGAACTCTCATGATGTACTTGATGATTTCAATTGGAGCATGTTAGAGAGGTGGCTTTTGGTGACATTGTCACCCTCCTTCTGTAATTCCCTGTTATACTCACCAATGCCTAAGTTCAGCATCCCACAGGAGTGAGTCTTACAGGAATGTGTGGCCACTCCTTCACTGTGGGCACAGTTCAGATTTCTGAGTGAGGTTCTTTACTCATTTAAGTGAGGATCAACTAATTTCTGAAGCCTTTAAATTTTGTTTATGATTTCTCATTGCTTATCCCTTAAAAGAAAAATGCATTTCCATATGTACAAAGTTGGATTTTAGGTGACTTTCTAGGTGAAAATTGAGTTGTGCAGAGTTTTAGATGCTCCCAGGTGGGTAACAGCTGAGCAGAGGGTGTGTACTGCAACCTATGAATTGTATCCTAGGTGGAATCCAGGCATGTGCATCCTTAGATCATTGTGCGGCAGGGCTATTTGCCATTCAAGGGGTCAATTGCTTGAGCATTACAGAATGCAGTGACAACAAGGATGCTATATCCTCTTCAGTAAATTTTGTTTTCTAGGATTCTTCATTCTTTCTGATAATTTGCAAGATAAAGATTTTCTCATGTTTTCAGTGGCATCAGCTGAGCAAGGGGATAAATGGTGATTTAGAATAGAAACCAGGCAAAAATCCAGTTCTAGCTTCTTTAATTTTTTTTGTCCTATTTGGAAGAGAAACAAAAAACAAATTAGTGGCGTCAAAAATAACTACATCCTCTTGGAACTTCAGCTCAACACACTGAGTCAAATTCCCCCAGGTATAATACATTAAAGTAGGTCCTGATTTGCTTATCAAAACAAAGAATGAGTATGCACACGCCAGGGGTGGGGTGCTGAGTGGTGAACAGTGTCTTGCTGCAGAATGGAAATTCTGAGTATGAGTCTTGCAGCCAAAGGCCACTCTCTTCTTCTCTCCAGCTGTTCCTGCTCTTGCAGGGTAGAAAAGTTCAAACAAGCCAGATGCTGTGCTAGTCACATTGTTCCCCTGACTCCTCTTGGTGTACATTAATATTTCTAGCCTGCACTGGATATAAGCTTGAGACCTTTGTTGTGGAGCCTGACCTAACATGAATAAAATAGCCTTGAACTGCCCAGAGCTGTCATCTCCTTCTTTCCTCTAGTGTGAAATCAGTTCTGCTTGTGCCTGGCACACACTGTCCTCAAGCCTTTGCACTTCCTTGACACTGACTTGTTCTATAGTCACATAACTCCTTTTTTCACATTTCCTCAGCTTCTGCTCCTGTGCCTGGTCCTGGCAAAGCACAGAGCCGTGAACATTTGGGCAGAAACCACTGGAAGAGAAACCTGTGTTCCCTAATCTCTGCTGGATTTCTGCATATGTGGCACTTACACAGGCCATTCAATTCACTATAATGTGTGGGACAAGACTGTTCCCACTTACCCTTCTCCATGTAATGGAATTTTATAGAAATGTTGCTCCTCTCTGTAATGGTTCCTGGAACACTGCTGTTTGCCATATACTACAAACCTCTCTGATGTTTTTTCTGATCACAGATAACCCATGGAATTGTTATAATATTCCCACTTTCTACTTCAGCACTGACCCAGCCTGATAATTACAACACCACTGAGTTTCTTTTGGGTTTGGCAATAGGTGTCATGTGCTTGAGTGATGAGTAGCCCCAGCTGTTGTGTTTCATTTTATTTATTTAACCTGAACTCACGTGAATTCAGTAACATCTAATCTACTGTGCACTAAATGAATCATGCAAAACAGTTTGTAAAAATCCTGGCTACAGCTTCAGTGTACACAAGCCATTTTCCTGGAAGAAGTTATGTAGAATTTCATTAGCTGCATGAATCTGGTAAGAAGCTCTTCATGTGTGATGCATTGTTTCTCTGGGATTTTTAATGTGTTGTGAAAGTCTGCTGATGCAACACTCATCCTTTATTTTGACATTACAGAAAAAAAGGAAGCTGTTTTTATCCTGAGTGGCTTTATTTGGAAAATGTTATCAAGTTATTACTCTTGCATAGCATCTTCAGATGATTTTCTGTTGCTAAACACTTCTGTGAATACACTCTTACATCAGGGCTTATATATTTAGCCTTTGCAAGATGAGTTACAGATGCCCTGAGAGGATCCTTTAGAGGAGAAAGGTGGCTCATGGAAAAATATCCTCCACAATATGAGTTTAATAGAGGTGACAGAGAACAGGAATAGAAAACTAACCAGGATGATAAAAACCTTTCTATGGCTCAGGAAGAACACGATGGACAGCGATCCATTTCTTGAACTGTTCTGTAGATGTTAAGCAGTGACCACCCACACTAAAAGTAATTTTTTAGTTTCTCCTGATGATTCAGGTTTCAGGGCTGTTCTTTCTTTTAATTTTTGTATAGCTCTAATTTTTAATTAATTAATTTATTTTTGTGTAGAATCACTTCTTAGTCAAATTATGAGAAGATAACTGAATGTCCTTGTCTGTTTGTCAAGCCTTTGCTTGGAAAGCCTCTCTTGATTCCAAAATTTCCTAATGGTCAGAGCCCAAGTAGCCAAGACCCCTTTTTCATCTCCATCAGGAGTACATCCACCAAATCTGCAGAAAACCATAAGCTGCCTTTCAAATGGGAGAACTGACACAAATATCCTTTCCTAGGGAAATGCAACAAGTCCAACCTGCCTGTTAGCAAAGCAGGATTTTTAAGAACCAGTGTAGTGTGACAATGTTTGCTTTGGGTTGTGGAGCTGATCCTCTTTTTTTTAATTACTTCAGATGCTTGGTCCTATAGAAACCAAGGTTGAAACAGTATCCAGGACTATGTTATTTTTGGGAAGCATTGCTCTTGGAATATTTCCCCCAGTAAGGACCAGCACCTGGTTTATAATCTTCCTTGTGACTTGCATCAAATAGCTCAATAGCAAGTGCCAAATGCATGTATTTTTACTAATATTTTCCCAGAGAAACTGCTGGAAGACAGCAGTGTATTTCACAAGGCAGGTACTCTGCCAGGTAACTGGATGGGCTGCGAGGCAGGGACTGGGGGAACAAAGTTCCTCCCACTGTAAGACAAGATCAAGTTTGTGACCACCTGAGAAACCCAAACATGTGTAAGTCTGTGTGACCTGACAAGACACTTGGTGCTAGGGGGGCTGGCTGATGTCTCCATGATATATGAAGAAAAGTGCAGTCCCTGGTGACTGGAAAACAGGGACCATTGTACCTCCTAAGGTTCAAGACCAAATGAAAGTCCTGCCCATGAGTTGGGCTTAATTGTTAATACAGGCTGGGATGAAGGAGTGAGAGCAGCCCTGTGAAGAAGGTCTTGGGAATGGTGATGGAAGAAAAGCTGGACATGAGCCAGCAGTGTGTGCTCATGGTCCAGAAAGCCAACATCCCTTGGGCTGCATCAAAAGAAGTGTGAACAGCAGATAAAGGGAGGTGATTCTCCCCCTGTACTCTGCTCTGGAGAGACCCACCTGGAGCACTGAATCCAGCTCTTGAGTCCTTAGTACAAGAAAGAAATGGAGGGAGTCTGGAGGGCCAAAAAAATGAAGAGAGGACTGGAACACCTGTCTTGTGTGAACAGGCTGAGAGAGTTGGGGTTGTTCAGCTTGGAGAAGGCTTCAAGAAGACCTAATTGTGGCCTCTCAATATTTGAAGGCAGCTTGTAAGAAAGATGGGGATGGGTGTTTTAGCAAGGCCTGTTGAGATAGCAAGAGATAATGGTTTTAAACTGGAAAAGGATTGATTTAGATTAGATATGAGAAAGAAATTTTTTCATCTGATGGTATTGACAGACTAGCAGAGGTTGCCTAAAGAGAAGGGAGGTGCCCCACCCCCAAGGTCAGGTTGGATCTCTGGAGAGGGTCAAGGCCAGGTTGGATGAGGCCCCGAAGAACCTGGTCTAGTGGAAAGTGTCCCTGGCCCTGGTAGGGTGTTTGGACTAGGTGAGTTTTAAAGGTCCCTTCCAACCCAGACCATTCTGTGATTCTGTGTTGCTCTTATTTTTAAGAGGATTTTGAGGGACTGGTAGTAATCCCCTTGAGCCGGTTTCTCCATTGGCTACATAGCACCATGTACATGCTTCAACATGGGCAGATTTTGTCATTTGAAAAAACCCTCATTTTTAAAAGCGTCAGGGAAGAAATCAATTCCTAGCTTCCTAACAAGGAGTGTTCCCTCAATAATAATACTTTTTAAATAGCCAAGAAACAGAGACAGACTAGTCAGGGACAAAGCTTGTCTGCAAAGTACTAGACTTGTTAGTGTTAGTTCTTATGGCAGCTTTCAAACAGTTTCTGTCATGAATGTTTAATTTATTTTTTTCTTCAATTACATCCTTGCATGGATAGACAAGAAAAATATGTCAGACTTGCAACATATTTTGGCATGCTAATTTCCATGGGCTAAAACATCTTGCAGGACACACTCTGGAGCAAGTCTCTTCACTAAGATAATGGACTTTTAAGTAATTAATGGTTTCATGATCATATTTTTTCTGAGGTAGGCTTTTGATATTTTGTTGGAATGTTTAATGGTTTCTTTTTTCCTTCCAAATACTCCAAATTAAGAAACAAAGAAATGTACAATTTTTGAATGATATTTCAGAATTGCACATATTATTTTCCTACTTTTCAGAGACCCTTTGTCCTTGTTGGCAAAGAAACAAATGGCACAAAAATGTAAGTGGCTACTCAGGAATGGGAAGTCAATTACAGTATAATAATACAGGACATCTGCCATGCTTTAAGTTGAATACCTCTCTCAGTATCAAACTGCTTTAGAAAATGTAAAGGCTCTCAATTTTCGATATACAACACCTCTTCTAAAAGACCTTTCCAAGTCCTTCTGTCCAAGGAAAGATCTGAGACTGTGTGATTTATATTTTCCAAGTGCCCATCTGTAACTTATGCTGCTTATCCAGGTTTCACTCTTCCACACAGTGAGGTGGTAGCTGTGACACAGAGAGCACCCTGTTCTGTAGCAGTGACTGACTTGTCCCATTTGGTGCTTTTTGGTCCAGTCAAACACAATTCTGACAATTCAGAAAAACATCTTTGATAAAAAAACAACTTTACAGCTCACCTCCCCATATTCTTTCACTGCGGAGCACTGAAAACCTCTCCTGTATTCTTGTCTCTCAAAAGTAAACAGCCCATCTCTCACTTTTGCAGTATCTATCTGCTATGCAGTATAGACTGACTGAACTGTGTTGCTTCTATTCAGGTGGCCCCTAGCCATTCCCACCTCATTACATAGAAACAAAATCCCCCTTGCTCCAAAAACTATCACTCTGGGTGGCAAGAGCCCTTGGGGAGCAATAGAAATTATGATAGTCAGAAATGGAAGCACTTTGGATATAGATATATATCCGTCTTTGAGCTAAATTCATATCACCTTTTTTTGTCAAGTTTTATGTCCTTTTTAATCCAAATTTAAACCCAGATGACCAAGAAGATTTGCTTGTTTGTTAGTTTACTTGTTTCATTGTATCTGAACTCTTATAGTTAATAGAATGACATTATGAATGAAATACAAGAGTTTTGACCCTTAGATTTAATCTGTTTCTTCCTGGTATTTTGTGGATGTCTTCCATGTGTTATAATTCATTTGCTCAATGCTAGTTCCTCTTCCATTTTCTACTCATAGTACCACAACTCACTTTCAAAGCACTTAGTGACAAGGACAGCTCATGAGGACAGCTGTGCTCCATAAAGACAACTCAGCTACAGAGTGTAATTCAGTGTGCATAGAACTGGAAACCTTTTGTGTGAAGGAGCTGGAGCTACATCCTGCAACATGGTAAAGAAATGCAGACCTGGACCTTCTTATGAGACTCCTTTGAAGAATTGTGTTCAACTCAATTTTGGATTAGGAAAAAGAAAGGCACGGTTTAATATTTCCTCATTAAATATTTTTTGTTCAAGAGAGGGGTACAGAGAGAAAAAAAATCATTTAGTACACCAGAGACCTGATTGTACATAATTTTGGTGAGAGCAACAGTGTCCACTACAGAAATCAATGAGTAATGACCACTGTAGAAAAGCAGATAAGCCTTAGATATGAGCTTTTCTGTGGTTTGACCCAACTCATTTTGGTTCACAAGTGAGCCACACTAAATGTATATATGGCCAGCTCCCATTGCTCAGCTAATGGTAAACCTTAATCAATAATTTTAAAAATCAGTTGTTTTCATGCATTATATTTTCCCTTTTCCCAATACACTGCCATAGCCAGGGTCCTCTCTGAAGAAAAGCCAGGTACAGAAAAGAGAGATTGAATTATCTTCTCAGCAGAGGGCTCTTTCTTGGGCAAAGTAGAGGTCTATAAGTAAGGTAGATAATCTCACTGTTTCCACACCACTTGAATAATACAGCACTCAAATCTCTACTGCAAATAACTTCTCCTAGCAATGCATTCCTGTTGTACGTCATGCAGCAGACCAGATTTTAGGTCTAACCTGACTGCTGGTTCTCTGGTTACACAAATAAGCAAATTTTTGTTTTTTACTTTGGTCTATATAAATATTTCCACTGATATGAAGCAGCATGTTGTGGCCAAATTAAATACAAAAAAAGTTCTTCTGATACAGTCTAGTCCAATCAGAAGACACAGGCTTGTTATAGTTATTCCTATGTGAAGTTTATGGTCTTTGTGATCCAAAAGGTCACAGTCCATAATGGTCTTTTCTACCTCTAAAAGTCCATGAATCCCTCTTCTAGTCAGTCCCTCAGGACTTACGGGGATGTCTTAGTCTCTTGCTGTATGTAACAGACAAGAAACAGATGGAATTTAATACTTCTATCTCAAAATGTAAATTTATATATATATTTATATGTCATATATGATTTACACACAAAAATCACACTCTAGATAAAATAAAGCAAAGTGTAGACATTGATCATTCTTTTTTTCAAGCAATTGCTTATAAATTTAGTAAGCTGTCTGCCTTTTTCTACTTTTCAGTCTGTTCTCATTACAGACATGGCATAAGGCTTTGTAGTAAATTTGGAATTTGCTGAGTGAGAAAATGAAGATTTACACAAAACTAAATTGAACAAATGGTGAATAATTGATTTAACTGACCTGACAGCTCACACTGTGCTTGTAAATAATACATAACTTTGTACTATACTGATAATTTAGTATTCTGTGCTTCTACATTCTTTTCAGTAAGTTACTACAAGGGGAAAATGATCTTTGACCACCCTAAAAAGGCAAAAATATGCTTGCCAAGCATATTCTGGTACCCCAGTTGTAGATTGCAATAGTCTGATACCGTGCTGATAAAGCAGCTTTTTAAAGACTTTCAACCCTTTCATCTTTTCTCTCTAAAATATTGTTGGAGAGACAACATCAATATAACTATTTCACACCATTCCTCAAGCCACCAGCTCCCAGAGCCTGATCACCTGTGTAAATTGAGCCAGCACTGCCGTGGTGAACAGAATCACAGCCACTCGTAACAGCAACTGCTCATGACTGTCCTGTGTTTCCTTTTCTTTCCAGGCATGTGTTTGAATTCTTAATCAAATACATAAGCACAAGCTATCTCTAAACTGGTTCCTGAAGTATGCATACAGACCTAAGCTGATACATAAGTCTGATAGCTTCATTGCCTTGTAACTACTGTAATAACCCATATAACGAGGGAGTGAAAGAGCCACTAGGAATTGGCAACCTTCCACACCCACCTTGCAGGAATGCAGCTGCTTACAGAAAACCACAGAGCAGTGGAGAGTTCTGCCTGTGCTGTACTGGAATCTGTTCTCTTGACACTGAAATACATCCACTCAGAGAAGACAAACAACAGCTCTTTAAGACAGCAGGCAGCATGAGGACTTAAGATAGGGTGATTCTGCATCACATATTAGAATACAAGCTGCTGTCAAAGCAACCAGCTGACAGGGCTGGGAGCTGCAGGCAGTCCAAGGATCCAAAAGAAAAATTCTCCATAAAGGCAGTAAGAAGCATACTTTTACAAGATCTAGCTCTTGGAGACAGGATGGATCTAGGTCATGCATGTTACCACCTTGCTGAACCTTTTCTAACAGCCTTATCTGTGGGAAGTGACTACTAATATGTGGTGTCTGTGAGCTGAAGCACACACACAGTTCAGAAATGTGAAATTCCAATTCCCAGTGCAATTTTAAGCCAAACTGCAGCACTTCTATCACTTTCGAACTGTATCATTACTGTGTCTTCAGGTTTCTGTGCGGTGTGGCTGAGTGATGATAGCTGCAGAAAATTTCTGGGCTTGATTCCAGCTGCTTTCTTTGAAAGCAGAAGACACCATTTTCCTCTCTGTCAGATGATGTTTATGTAAGGATTTACCTACTGTCCTTCATGCTTATTCTGCCCTCTGACTTCTCAAATTTATCTAGTTCTAGCACATGAATGAAGTCTCAAAGCAGACTGCACATCTGATGTATGCCTTGGCAGGGAGCTGGCACTGGGTGCAGCAGAGGAGCCCCAGGAACAGGGACAGGAACAGGGACACTGCTTGGCTGCAGCCCAGTGCTACAGAATCTCTCCTGCCTGTCCCCAGGCAAACCAGGATCTGACAAATGAGTCACACAGCAGAGAGAAGCTGAAGTGTGGTGTCATATAATGGAGTGAAGGCCAATCTGAAGGACAAATAGAGGGAGTTCATTGCTCGAATTTCATCTTTGGGTTCTCAAGACTCATCTCTTGGACTGTTTTTGAATTTCCTTTTTTGTTCCTGACTTATCAGATATTTTCTTCCCCATTCCAGCCTGGATGAGTGTTTCTTTTAAATACCCAGAGAAATGGAGATGAACATCAGGGCTTACAGAGCTAGTAAATATCTAGACTCAGTGACACCAATGTGATGATGGTAGGAGATAGAGCAGACAAATTTAGAGTGACTAGGCTTATGATAAACCAGACCAATACAAGAACTTTGACTAAAGGGGGCCAAAGGCCAACAGATCAGGCCTACAAAGCAATGGATGAGGAAGAGAATAAAGGCTGAGAGAAACTTGCAGAGGGAGAACTGTACATGTGTGTATTCCCTGTATGCACCCCACAGACACCCAGCTGCAGAGCTCTGCAAACCCTCTGCTGAGCCAGATCTCTCCCCTTGGGCAACAAGTTCTCAAGGGAAGTTCATCAAAAATCAGCATTGTTTTTACCTTTCTCTTTATCATGGTTTGAGTCAAATAGATTGGGCAACAGACAGGACAGGCCAACTGACTTTGCAAGGATGAATTTTTAAGCTGATTTCTCAGTGAAGATTAGCAAAAAATTCTGGGTTTGTTGCAACAACCTTTTATTTTATGTACATACCTGACGTTCTCCACTACACCCCCTCATATAAAGATTCTTGCACCATACCCTTTCTTGTGTCTGATTTTGTGCCTGATTTTTAGTGTCTCTGCTGCAAAGGTAATTCTCAACATGGTAGGTCCCTTCCTCCTCTGTAGTGTGACCCACAGTAGCTGATGGCAGACTCCGGTGTATGTTGCAAGGGTCTAATCCAGAGTTAGATCAACACTGCTTGTTTCTCTAGGTTTAGGTTTTCCTTTTATCTTGTAGGTGTTTATGTTTCCTGATTCCCTGTTTGCAGGCAGGAGAGAATGAACAAAGTGCAGACCCTCTGGACTTTGACCCCAGAGGAATGACTGCTTCCCCTTTATAGAGAGAGTTTGCAACAGCCCAAAATTCCCTTCCTTCCCCAACACTTAAGGGTAGTGTGTTCTACTCTTACAAAACAGATGTGTTATCTAAAAGCTTTTGAAGGTTACAAATGAATCCCAAATACATAGTCTACCTCAACTAAAAAAAGGAGCTAAAGCATAGAGTCCTGAGGAGGGAGAATGTACCACTTTGATACTGATGAAAGACAGGGACAATTGTCTGATATTATTTTAAGATAAGAGAGGAAAGGAGAGAATTTGCAAGGCTTTCTGGTCAACTTGGAATAAGGAAACAAGGCTTTCTAGGACAAAATTAGTCCTAGACTAATATTTGTGCTTTAAAAAAAATCTTTCTAGCAGTAAAGAAACATACCTAGATAAAGTTTTAGTGTAGACAAGCACTCCTGCACACATGCCTTGGTGACAGCAGTGCACAAAATGAAAGTCTATTTTTAGGTTCAAAAATTGTATTCCTTCTCCTGGTTATTGGTGCAGAGATGCTTGAATGTACACCCAGCAAAAATCTCTATATCCTTCACACTTCCCAGGGACCTTTGGCTCTTATTTCAGTTTAGTTGTGTTGAAATAACTTACCTGATGCGGCTGGGACACAGCCATGTTATCCATCATGGAGGATGTTTGGGGCAAAATGATGATGTGGATGAGTCTGCCTACTCCCAGATAAGTGCACAATCCCCCAGATATAGATGCTTTTGTTCACCCTTCTTAATTGAATCACATCGCTCACTTGGAGGTTATTGGTCTTCTTCTCTCCAAAAGCTCTGAGAGATGTGTCATCCAATATCTTCTGGTGTCAGCTACCTCAAACTTACTTAGTAATTCATGTTCCTTCTCTGTTGCTTTTAGGGGAAGCCTTGTTGTCCCATTCATGCTCTGGGATCACCTCTGCTTTGTGAGCTGATCTTGGTACAGGGAAGGGCAGAGGTGAAGTACTCTCCTCCTCATGCTAGAAGCCTCTCTAATTTAGTCATTTAGTTTATCTGCACTTAAAATGCTTTCCTTCTTCACAAAGTTTCCCTGTGTTTCCAGATATTTCTACTTAATTACAGGCCTCTTCATTCATGTTTTTTTATTCTGTCTTGACAGAGCGAGATTGCTTCTCATAATTCCACTTTTCACTTGTAGAGAGAAGGTTTATTAATTGATATTTTAATTAATATTTAATTATTAATACTTTGATATTTACACAGTCTTCTAGAGGTGTCTGGTGATTTGGCAACATATTAAAGGGTTTTAAATGCTTGCAGTATGTTTTTAGACAACACTGTAAGCAGTAAAAAAAAAGGCCAAAGCACAATCTGAAGTAGAAAAATATGAAAATATAGAGATGCTGGTGTTCAAGATGTTGGTATACCAAGATGTTGCTATATGTCTCCTTGGTTTGATTTTTATTTGTAATAAAGATTGGAGGTTTTGAAAGAGGTATTTTAATATGCATACATCACTTAGCAGAGCAATGGAATGTAAGAAATTTGTCACCAAAGAAAAATAAAAACAAGACCAGTATCAAACTTTCATAGGTTCTTGCACAGTTGAGAAAGTAATTCACTTAAAAAACAAAAATTCTAGATGACCCGGAAGGGAGATATGCTTCCACAGAACTTAAAATCCTTTTTAGAGTGGTAAATATTTTCAACAAATATTTTCAACAGAATATTTTGAGTGTGTTTTCCTTGCAACAGGTTTTCTGAAATAATGTTAAATTTTATATCTTTATTGAAAAAGCCTGAAATGCAATTTTTTTTTTCCTTGTGTAAATAAGAGTGGAGATTCCAGGGTTTACATTCTAATCCAACCTTCAGGCGGGAAGAAAAACATAAAGTTTATGGGACTATCTGTAACATTCTTGCAATGTTGAACATAACATTGTGGAAAAAGAAGATGTGTATGTTACTCATGAGTGAGTGAATGAAAAAATAAAACTAAGTTATTGAGAGTTAATTGTGGGTAAGTAATCAAGCAAAACAAGACAAGTAGAGGAAATGGCAGCTGCAGGAAAGTTAGCAAAAGAAGTGGTTTTATTGTGGAGCAGGAAAGATGGGCGAAATTTAGATGAGCTGCAAAATTCCTGGGGTTCATCTAAAATCACGACAGAAGGCATTTAGAGTGCGCAGCCAGAATGGAGCAGTGAAGAGTTCTGCATATTTTAAAATTTAAAATAAATAAGGTATTAAAAGACAAATGCACTAGCACTGCAAACCATAATGCAAATTCTGTAGGAAGTATTTCCTCAAGGAGAAATCAGGGGTCATGAAAAGGTTACTTTTAACTAATACTGCTTGATCGGTTGTTAGTGTTCAACTTCCTCTGAAGTGACAACGTGTTAGGGTGACCGTTGCCCTCTTCCAGCAATTATTGGTGCTCTGGCAATTGCACTCAGTTTTATTCAATTAGAGTCCTGAATGGCGCTTTTCTTGGTTTCAAACAAAAGACCCAACTGTTGGACCAGAGATGTCCACTCCTTTTTGGCATCTCCCTGTTTTCTTTCAGAAACATTTCGAAGACCCCGTCAGGTTCAGGAATGGACATGATGAATCCCTTCTCCATTAGTATGGCACTAATTATGTGATCTGCATTCCAGCAGAAATCCATATAGTCAACAGCAAGCAAGAGGATGGCAGCTCCTGAAACTGAGCAAAGGCCCATGTGGCCCCTGGTTCCAAATCCCCCGCTAAGTGTGGGTTTGGCTGTCTTGGGAAAGGTTTAAGATTCTCTTAGTTGGGAGGCAATGGGTAATGTTTCTCTATTTCTCCCCTTTCCTACTCTAGTAGGTCTGTTTAATATCTGTAATGTTTAGATTTTGGCTTCAACTTTTAAGAATGAGGTTGAACAACAAAGAGGCATTGGTTAGCAATATTTATAGCTCTGGCTATTCTTGTTATCTGTATGAAAATAAGTCTTATCATAACCCCACTTATTCATCTCTGGCAAGAGTTTCTAGGTTCAGGTGCATGTGTCATTAATGATGCACAAGCTTCTTCAAAGACAGAAAAATTGCTGGCTCAAGAGCTAAAAATCCCTGTGGAAGAAATCCACAAGTAGCCCTGGGTGGACATGGTAGTGCTGCACCAATACCCATGTCAAATGGTGAGCCAGGACACTCCTTATCAGAGGCAAACACTCTGCAACTCAGGATCAGCTTGAAGTACTTTTATTTTCCTGTCGTGTTCCTGCCCCACACATTATTGTCATCTTTCCACTGGGATAAAGCTGCAGCCCACGCAGCTGTGTTGTACAGTGGCCCTGGGAGCTGCTGCAGCTTACAGAGGACAAGGCTTGAATAAACTGGATTACTTCCCTGTTCCAGTTCACAGTACAGCCAAGCAAACCATTGTGCCATGGAGAGCTAGCTGAGACTAGATGACTAACTTCTCCTCTGCTGCTGCTTCATGATATGAATTTCCTATTGTTTCCCTCCACTCACCCATCCATGTCCACCTATTGTGTTTGGAGTGGGAGAGAGCTGTTCATGTCTGTAGCAATTTGATGATCATGGGGTTTGGTCCCGGCTTGAAACTCCTTCAATTCTTGCATTAATAGCAGTAGCTGAGAGACTTACCCCAAAGCTCATTGGAAAGGCAGTGGTTTGGAAGGCTGGATGTGACTGTGGGAGTGCTATGACTGGCTCAAGTGAGGGTTTTCCTCCTGTCCCATGACAGCCTAAATTCCTCTGCTGAGAAATGGCTGCTTGTTAAACAACAGTGACTCAAACACTGTAACTCTGTCTGTAGATGAATTCAAACCCAAAAGCATCTTTTCCAGGAGACTCGCAGATAAAAACATGTTCAAATTTTATGGTGCTGTGATGTCTCTATGAACTTATGAGCTTGGACTTGAGATTTAGTAAAAATATAGTGCTGTAGACCACTTTTAATAGATGAGTTGCTCACAAGACAACTTATACAAGGGATAAAAGTCAGACAATAGGAATTTACTTCAACTACTCCCCAGAAATCAAAAAAGTCTGTTCTTTCTCCAGTCCTCCACATACTTTTCCCAGATTATCCCTTGCCACTGGAGGACTACACTCCTAAGATAAAGCTTTGTTTTTGTTTTTATTTTTGCTTTTATTTTTATTTTTATTTTTCTTTTTTTTTTCTTCCCCCTGACTTAGTAATTAAAATTAACTTAGCGATACCAAGTTTAGTAGCACCCAACTCATAGGTTCATCGCACTTCTGTATTTAGCAAGCCAGTGTTTAAAACAAAAGAATATAAAACCTAAGAAGTTTTAAAACAACCTTTGACTATGTCTGGTCTCTAGGTGTGAAAGATTCTGTAGGTAGCTGCCAGAATATTCAACTTTGTGAACTGAGTAGTTAAGACTCAGTGATCTGTGTTTCAGGGGAGGGAAGGCTTTAATTAGGATATGAGTCATTAAAGAGCTTTGTATTGACACTTGGCACTATCAGGAACACACCTGAAGCTGACCTGAACTCTGTGTTTTCTCAAGGTGAACTGTGAAGTAGTGATCTCTTTCGTTGCTTTATAGCAATGTCATAACTTATTCCTCAAAAAAAAACAAACTTGGGAAAGCAGAACAAAGGAATGCCTAACTGAAAAAAAAATGATAATAATGAAAAAGCTCACAGCATCCAATACCCTGGTTAAAATTTGGAAAAGGAGAAGGGAAATGAAATTTAATGTAGAGATGAGCAAGATACATCAGTTTTGCTGTGACACCAAGACAGCTCTTGTGTTATCAGTAAAATATGGGAACCTCCTCCCAGAAGAACATCCAGTCAAACTGCAGAGTGGCCTGTCTGCAATACTAATTAGTGCTGCATTGTAGGAGCACATCCAGACAGTGTGACAGGCTGTACCAGGGACTCACTGTTAACATTGTCTGCATTTTGGGGGGGTCACTTTAGACTACCTAGATTGTGTGGACAGAAATATAACACTTAAGCTGCAGGTAAATTTTCCTTAGCCTTTGGTTCAAGGACAGTTTCATATCCCCCTCTAAAGTGTAGAGCCACATTCAAACACAGAAAAGTCACACAATTAAGTATTTTTTGCCTGTGCTAGTTTTTCAATCAAGATGTCTGTGTCTAGAGTCCCTAAAGAAAAGAAAAGGAAATTGATAAAGAATGTACCTTAGTATGATAGAAAAGGGGAGCCTTTCAAGAACTGAGCTTTCTCTCTGCTGCATAATAGAAATTATCTCTAGTGGATAGGGAAATCCTCTAATCTTCATACAATATCTGAGAAGGCTTACCTTTTCTCCACATATTCTCTGGTTTTATCCCGTTAGAATTCCCTGGGTCAGATCCTGAAGCAATCACTGCAAATTAGCAGTGTTCCAAGATTCAGCCCACTGCACTTGTGCATGAAGGTGGTCTATCTCACAGTTTTTGATGCCATGTAACTGCTTTTAATAATTATAAAACTGTATTTTTATTTGTTATTGTTATTAACTTATTTGAGGCCCAATTATTTTACAGTTTTGAACTGTATCTAAGATAGAATTACTCCATATTTACAGCCACCCTCCTGGGTCCTGAATTTGTATTGTGTGTGTATGAAGAATGTCTTTCACATGCTTCTTTAAATCTCTTTTTCCTCCCTAAATAACATACACAGAAACTGTGTGAAAATTTCGGTGGATCTTTTCTGGTTTATGCTCTCATGATGTCTGGAAGCCCCTCTGCCTCTGAGGAGGACACTACACAAGTGGGAACCTTTGCATATCTGGGATGAGCAGCGTGAATGGGAACACCCTGCTCTCACGTGCCAGCACCTAGGACCCACAGTTTAACAGCTAACCATGAGTTTTAATAGTTTTTTTTTCCCTGTGGCAATCTAGAGTATTGAAGAGGGAATCAGGAGCTGTGAGGAAAATATCAAACAACAAATCCAATGGGGAGAGACTGTTTCCCAGCCAGTCACCAAAGCTGTGCTGCTGCTCTCTGCTGCACAGCTCCATGTTCAGAGTCAGAATAAAAAGGTCCCCCTTGCCATACACCCATGCTATGAAATCCTTGCAGGGGGTTTTCCTTTACATTTTTGTTGGCTTTTGTGGGCTTTGGATCAAGTCTGTGTGACATACATAGCTTACCATCTCCTGGGGAAAAAGTAGAGAAAGACAGTGTTAGCTTGACTGCATTGTTTGACATCAGCTTTGTGAGACCTGGTCTCTGGAAAATCAGTGAGGACCTACTGGTGTGACCCTCTGGTGAACTGCAGCGATGGGGGAAGGAGCAAATATTCCAGAGAGATGAACCAGGACATGTACTTACATCTGATCCAAATAACTGCTGTACAAAGGAAAAGTGAGTGTAGCCAGCATAGCCAAGCTGGTATTTTGTGACCTTCTGATTGCAGAGTTCAAAGTATCTTAATTTCTTTTTTGCTGGGGGCTTCAAAACTGGGGGAGGAGTAGTTTGCAGTGGTGAGGCAAGAGAGAGTAAATTTCCTTTCTAAAAAATATTCTTCCGGTGGAAGCAGTGTATTGTTTCTTGAAATGGACAAAGTTATTTTCTAACTTCCCTGTATCCTGTCACCTGGCCCTTCCTTCCTCCTCCTGATACTACAGTAAAATACACAAACACATGAGCTATGCATTATTTGCATCATGTCAGGATTTATATTCTGATTGAAAGTAGTGATTTATACTTGTCGGATTTTCTACAGAGCACATTCCAGGTGTGGAATGAATTTTACTGGCATTTATTAGTCACTAGGGGTGGCTGATGATGGCTTCCTTTATACCCCTGACATTTATGCTCTGGTGTAGCTTCCCTTTTCCTTTCAGTGATGTTTTTCCTTTTAAAAGAGTTAAAAACAAAAGGAAAACAAAAGGAAAAGAAGTCCATTCTATAGCAGGGCAAATATAATGGGTTAGATTATGTTTATAGAGAAGGGTGTTTAGAACAGAAATCCCATTCTTCTAATAAGGAAAGGAAGGAAAAAAAAAAAAAAGCACTGATTACATTTGTTAACAAGCTGTTGTTGGTGCTTCCAAGATTTTAAGCACCTTTACAAATGTTGTGATGTCAGCATTGACTTTCTAAGCTTGTCTGTTCCAACATCTTAGCTTTAAGTCAATATGTTAATAGTGAATCCTCTACTGTTCTCTTACAAGTTAAGAATTATGTGAAAATTTTAACTTAAAGAAAAGGTGTGAGATAAGTCTTCCCAAAAGAACAAGTAATTTGAAATCTAACTTGCATTGGATTGTGGGTCTCTTGATGGGTCTCTTGTGGGTCTCTTGATGCTGCTGGGAAGCAGAAGGGAGCTGCTTTCTTCTTTGTGAGTATGGTCACTGTGTGTTCTCAGCCTGTAGTCTGTAATGGTGTAAAAATGGGTGCCAAAATTTAGAGAGCAACAGAGGGAGTGATCATGGAGTAGGTGTGTGGGAGATTGGGGAAGAACTCCTGAGAGAGGAAATACTTTTCAAACAGATTTGGTAGATTGAGGTGGGATTGCAAAGTCAACATGCGTTATGTGGGAGTTCCTCCCAATCTGAGATTTGAGAAGGTCTTTTGTTTGCTCACACTTGACAAGCCAAAGACTAAGATGGGTCTGTCATGGGGTTGGAACACTATATCTGAGTTTGCTGGGGAAGGTCTAACAAATTTTTTTCTTTCAAACTAAAATCAAACTGTATAATTCTGTTATAAACTGTGTTCTTGCTGACTGCCAGCTGATGCTTTGCTTTCTGCTATGAAAGTACTGCCTATCTTATACTGCCTTTCAGTGGGAGATGAGCTGCCACAAGTGTGATTCCCAGTGAAATGGGTAAGAGAGTTTCCATGAATAATGATGGGGGTTTGGGTCTAGCTCTTGTGCCAATGGCAGCTCAGAAATGGTGACCACAGAACAAGCGGACCTATTTTGTGGTATGGCTTCTTTAAGAATGTAACATCAGATTAGGTGGAGTAAATCCTGTGGAAGAAGAAAACAGCTTGCCAAAGTTTTTCAGGGATGAACTTGATGTGAGAGCAGGGGATAAGTATAAACAAATAAGTAAATGAAGAAGCGGCTGGAGGAGATAAGAGTAACAGCTCAGGGAATTATTATAAGACTTGAGAAAGCAGACGGGGTATGTGAAGGGTTTAACTCTGATGGTCCCATTAGCTACAGGCAGTACTGAGTTTAAAGAGACCAAAGTCCCTGTGACAGCTAAGATCAATAGGAATCTGTGCTCTTTGGTATTTATTAGATGAAGGGTAGGTTAATGGATTAACTTGTCAGATTAATTTGATACTTGATTCATATATAAATACTAGCCCTTACAGGCAAATATTACTTGACTCTTTTGACTATGACCTAGCACATTAAAATAGGGCAGCTCTTTGCCCGTTGTTGTTTTTGAGAAAAAGAAACAAATCATGCAAGGGGATCTGGAAGTCATGTGTATGTTTGTGATGTCGCTGAGATTGTTTCTCATGGCCAGTAACCTAAACAAAACATTAAGTAAAAAATCCCCAAAGCAGCTAATGCAGTCATTTATCCTTACAAGACGGACTCAAAACAAGCAGGCTGCCACATGGGGCTTGGTTCACTGATTCACTAAGACCAGTGTGAATTCTTGTTATTGTTTCAACAGGCGCTAGATCAAACCTCAGCTTCTCAGACTGTGCTCCAGCTCAGCTGGTTAAGTTGCTTTTCCCAGTGCAGCTTGTGGTTGAGAATCAGGGCCAGTGTTATGCACTTGGCAAGGCAGATATTTGACTGCTGGGTGTAAAAATGATTATAATTCTGGTGTTTAGTCCACAAATGTCAGGACATGGGACAGGCAGACTGGAGTCATGGAAGGAAGTGGAATACTTGTGGAAGGGAAAGGAAAAGCAACATTGCTACTTCCATGCATCTCATCACCTCAGTTGCATACCCCTGGAACAGCCCTGAAGCCCTGTTCAGCCTCTGCTCTATCATATCCATCACCTGCAGCCAGAGAAGCCACCTCTCAATCTCCCCTGATGGGGCACACACCTCTGTTCCATCTCTGAAAAGTCTTGAGCAGATCTGGGTTGGAGTCTGCAGTGTTAAAATCAAGGCAGGACAATAGTTTATCTAACAGTGTTTCTCATCCCTTTTATTTAAAACAAAAGGCCAGTACTGTGCAGTCAGTGATGAATTATTTCTTTGGTTTTGGACTAATGACCTGTGTCAGAAGTGTTGAGAATCCCAGTTCCATTTACAGCTGGGTCAAGGTGCTGTGTGCTTTAATTCTGTATGTTTTATGTATTAGCTCAATCACATCTATAATGCTACAATTGTGTTTAGAGCCATCTGTATGCTTGGTGTGTTCTCCATATTCTTCTATAAACTGTGTGCTATGATAGTCAAGATAATGTTGCCTTTAAAAATATGTTCTTGAGATTCTGTGATCTCCAAGTCTGAAAATAAGGAGAGTTGCTAGTAGGGGTTGACCAGGCTTAAGCATTTGATGTGAAAATTACAGCAAGCCAAATATCCTCAATCATCCCCAGAGGACATTCACAAGGCAGGAAGAGCAGCAATGGGCCAGTCTCACTAGGATACTGCTGGGAGCAGTCAGAGAGCCTGGGGAGAATTTCAGCCCCCAAAGTGAACACACACGAGGAGTGCCAACAGCATGCCAGGCAGTGATGGATTACCTGCTTCGGGAAGCACGTTGTGGCTCCTGAGCTGGATCAGGATGATGGCAGGGAGCGCTGCTCAATCCCAAAACACAGGAGGATGCAAACTAACAAAGTTTACTGAAGCTTGCAGCTCTCTGCAGCACTTTAGCACAGTCCTATCTACTCAGGAGCTGTGATCTCCTGTGTGGTATTCCCAGCATTCCCACTCTCCTCAACTCTGCAAGATCCTGTGGCCATGTCTGAGCCCTCTGCTTTTGCTTTGGGTTTGTGTGCCCAGGTTTTGCTAGTCGGTGGCTTCTGTGAAAAGCTGCCAAAAATTTCCTCGTGTCTGACAGAGCCAATGTGAGCTGGCTCCAGAACAGACCCATGCTGGCCAAAGCTGAGCCCAACAGTGACAGTGGTAATGCCTCTGAGATCACAGATTTAAAAAGCTGGGGAAAATTGCTGCTCAACAGCAGCCAGAGTGAGAATATGTGAGGGAAACAGCCCTGCAGACACCCAGGTTGACGAGGAAGGAGGGGTAGGAGGTGCTCAGGAGCTGGAGCAGAGATTACCCTGCAGCCCATGATTCAACCTCTGGTGATGCACCTGTGCCCTGCAGCCCATGGAGGTCCATGAGGGAGCAGAGATCCACCTGCAGCCCCATGGAGGAGCCCACACCAGAGTAAGTGGATGCCTAAAGGACATTGAGAGCCTCTGGGAAGCCCATGGTGGAGCAGTCTCTTGGCAGGATCTGTGGCCCTGTGGAGAGAGGACTCCATGCTGAAGCAGGTTTGTGGGCAAGAACACCAAGAACTGCAAACTGTGGTAAGAACTCACAATGGAGATGTTCATGGAGAACTGTCTCTCCACAGGAGAGACTCCACACTGGAGATGGAAGGATGTGAGGAGTCCTCCCCCTGAGAAGGAAGGAGAAAGACTGTGATGAACTGACCAATTTTGTGAGCTTCCATTCCTCACCCCGCTGGACTGCTGGGAGAGAGAAGGGAGAGGGGGTGGTAAGCGCAGTTGAGCCCATGAAGAAGGGATGGATGGGGGGTAAGAAGATTTATAATTTTTCATTATCCTGCTCCAATTTGATTGGGAATCAATCTAACTATTTCCCCAAGCTGAAGCTGTTTGGCCCTTGATTGTAACTGGTGATTGATCTTCCCCTGTCCTTACCTTGATCCATCAGACTTTTGTTATATTTTCTCTCCCCTGTCCAGCTGGGTGGAGGCATGATAAAAGCAGCTTTGGTGGACATCTGGTGTCTACAGCGGTTTGGAGACCTCGGTGGGTACATCACAGAGTTGAGAAGGCTCCTCACCCTTGTACCATGTCAAGGATATTTTTGAAAGAAAACAACCTGGGGAAGCCAGCTGGGTCTTTATTGTAATGAAAAATAAAATATCAATACCCGAGGCTGTGATTTGTAAAGTGCTGGGAGTAGCATGGAAAAAGACACAAGAGAGTTAGTTCTCCTGTTGATAGGCTCAGGGTCTGGGTAGCTCTTTCTGCGTCTTCGACAGAACATGGCAATGGATGTAGCTTTGCCGCCCTTGTCTGACTGGTTTATCACCTGCATCTCCCAGCCCAGGCTGGAAGGACCCCATTCTGCAAGGCACAAGGACACCCCTGTGCCAGGAATTGCTGCAGTAGCTGTGTGTCCCAGCAGACAAGCCAGGCAGTGCTTTACTCTCTTGGACTGCCCTCAGAGCTGGCTGCCTTGTGGCATACCTTGAGTCAACTCTGTACTGCAATCTGTATTCTCATCAGAAGCTTCAGAGGTGTAAAGCACAGCCCTGCCTGCTTTTGCTAGACTTTCCCAGGCTTCCTTCAGAAAGATAAGTGAGGCCCTTGGGGTATTAACAGAAGTAGGTAGAGTGTATTTCTCCCTTGGCATATACAGCCAGGAGCCAGCCAGCATCTGTCCTGGAGGTGAGTTAGGAAAGGATTGTGACAGAGGAAGATGCAGAGGCATGACCCAGAAGAGATGACTAATAAAAAATGACTTAAGAGCTCTCCTCCAAGGATCAAAGGTTAAGTCTAGGTCAATTGTAATAACTTTGCATTGCTTTGCCAGTCAGGACATGTGCAGTGTCCTAGATGAACATCTAAAGAATATGCTCAAATTGCTTTAAAGGGGCTGCCATTTGCAAAGGATTGGCAGGTATAGTTTTATACCAGCCCGAAGCTTCTCAGTAACAGGGTCACAGAATTATTTCTTTTCTCAAAACCTCCCCAGTGAGCAAGAAACTTTCCCTGGGTAAAGCCAAGATCACTGAGTTCCCTGAAAATACCCTCCCCTTCAGCAGCACGCCTTGGAAAGCATAGCAAGACAAATGGGGAAATGTTCCCACTCCCATGGCTTAGACTATTATTGTTGCTCAATGGAAACTAAGCAGAGTCTATTTACTTATCCTAAAAATGGATAAAAGAGTGCAGGAATAGCAAAATGTGGGGAGAATTGATGAATAAAACAAGTAGGAGTCTGCCTGTCTGCACTATGTAGAGTAATGCTGAGGAGAGATACCCAAGCCAATGCAACATAAGCTAACCAAAGAAGTAGAAGTAGGGCAACATCCTATACTGAAAGATTTTAAGCACTAGGATCCAATTCAACTCCCAGGCATCCTTTTTTCTCTGCTGCAAAACTTGGCAGTGCTGCTGCATGTTTGTTTCACACACTGGTTTGGGAAGTGCTGATTCAATGAGATGTTTTTCCTGCCAGTGCCTGAGCTTGCTGCCTCACTGCAAATGGGAGTTTAGTCACAGCATTTTTCCTGACACATACTTTCCCACCCACTTGTCATTATCAGTTTAAGTATTTCTATCTCACACAGGGGTACACAGTAAAACTATATTACAAAGGATAAAAAAATTAGTCATCATCAGGAGTTCAGTTAAGCCTACATAGTTGGCTGCTCAGGAGAAATAAGGTTCTTAATTGGATAGTTTTCTATTTGAAAAAGCAGCATGACTTGATGTGGAGCTTCTCCTAATGAAACAACTGTCCAGAAGTATCAGTGGGCAACACAAGGAGTGGCTAACTATGCTAACTGGTCACTAGAACACCCTTCTGCTCATCAGCTATTTAACATTATCTTTTTAAGGACACATTTTTTATCCCAGGCAGCATTGATTAGCACTATTAGACACCGCTCATTTGCCCATTAATAGGAGAATATGTTTCTTTTTGGTCCAGCTGGATCATAACCATATGCATTTTCAAGGTGAGCTATCTGCAAGGCTGCTCCTTGTGTTTGATACAGAAGATGAGTTAATAGCTAGATGGAGCTCTAGTATGGACAATTCTTTTGGATTCTCCCTTTTTGGTTATGCCCATTTGCCTTTGAACAATCTTTTATTCAGAAAATGTTCCACCTATGTTTGTGTAGTGTGTGTTGAATGCAAAGTGTGGGGTAAAGGAGAAACACAGGTAATTCTTATTGTAAGCACTACATGAGGGGAAAAGGTTCTGCTCTGTTATTCCCTGTGACACTAAACTGGGCTGGGGGAGCAGCTCTATTTCTCTGTGAAACTGTGGTAATTAGTATGTCACATAAGCTTTATTCTCCTTCACAGAACTATTGTATGAGATTTTCAGACTTTTATGTGGGGAGTTTTTGCTTCTCTTTACTCCAGTAAAACAGTATTTGTCCACTGCTGAGTGTTTTCCATAATCCCCTTATAAATATCTGTGAGAGGGAGTCAAGAATTGTTGGAAATTTCTTCACTATGTGTGGTATTCATAGGATTATTCTAGCTTTTAAAGCAAGTTAAAACTTGGCTTTAGGCATTATGATAAATGAGGTGGATAACTGAGATAATTTTCCATTTTACCTGGCTACTTTGGGATCAAACAGGTGTTTAGATCTTTATTTTTAATTTGAATTTATCCAAAAGTATCATTTTACTGCGCAAGTGAATGTCAGACCAAAGGCTCTTCACCAATTATGTATGACGTATACTGACCAAAGGCACTGATAATCAAAAATCAGTGTATTGTTTTTCTGGCCACATGGGGCTGAAAGGAGGTTACCTGGTAGGCACAGACAGCCAAGGCAGGATCTCCTGTACCCAGGCCACTCCTGACAAATGTGAACCTGTCTTGTTTTTAAAGACCTCCAGTGTAGAGGTTTCACAGCATCCTCAGGCAATTCCTGTTCTTTGCTGCTCTTATCATTAGAAATATTTCCTAATGTTTGACGTAAATCTTCCTTGCCAGAAGCCGAACTCATTATTCTTGTCCTGCCCACTATAACCAGAAGCTACTTCTACTTCAGTAGTTACCCACACACTTCCTTTCCCACCAAATGCAATTTTGTCCTTTAATTTTGATGTAATGGTGGATGGTGATTATGTTCACAGGAGTGGAACAGACGTGTTGACAAGCATTCCTCAAAGCTTTACAATTTCTTGGCATTGGGAACCATCATGCGTAGTGCTGCTGTGTCAAAAATGTAGTTGTCTTCACATGCACAGAGATCAGAACAGATTTTAAGGCTAATGCAATCATAGACAATACAGATACAATAGCAAACATCTAATTAGGTAATGTACAAAAGGAAGAAGGTAATTTTATTTCAACTGGTTGTGTACATTTGGTATCTGCTAAAAAGCGTGCTGAAGATAATGAAGGTATGTGTACTTGGTCGCTTAAGACAGGGCTAACAAATCTTTCAGGACTTACCTGCATCTCTAAGTCTTTGCCAGATGAAACCTGCCTCTCAAAACAGCAAATTCCAAGCATGTTGAATACCTTAACATGAGTTCAAGTTTGGTTTTTTTTTCACACAGCCTGGACTTCAACTGGCTTGAGCATTATAGACCCATACACTGTCTGGTACCTCAGCCTTGACATTTCCCAGCCTAGCACAGAGGTTATGGAAGGGACCCATCTCTCATAGCAGTATAGGACACCAGTGTGGTTCCTACGTTCGAGCTACTTATCACAGAATCACAGAATGGTTTGGGTTGGAAGATCCTTCAAAGATAATCTAGCCCACATTGCACTGCTATGGACCATCCAATCTGGCTTTGAACACTTCCAGGGATGAAACATTCACAGCTTCTCTGGGAAACCTGTTTCACTGCCTCATTACCCCATTGTAAAAAATTACTTATGTCCTTTTCATGTTCTTTTAGTTTAAAGCCAATACCCTTGTCCTTTTAGTACAAGCCCCCAGTAAGCATCTCTGTCTTTCTTGTAAGGCCTGTCTCTGTATTGAAAGGCTGCCAGGAGCAGTCCTCAAAGCTTGCCCTTCTTCAGGGTGAAGAACACCAGCTCTCTCAGCCTTTCTTCATGAGAGTGGAGTAGAGGGGCAGGATGACCTCCCTTGACCTGCTGGCTATGCTGCTTTTTATGCAGACTGGGATGTGCTTGGCTTTCTGGGATGCGAGTGTGCATTGCCAGACCGTATCTGATTTTTGTCTACTTGTATCCCCAAGTCCTTCTCAGCTCACTCATGATCTGTCTCTGTGATACTGAGGATATCCCTGACCCAGGTGCAGGACCTTGCACGTGGCCTTGCTGAACTTCATGAGGTTTGCACAGGGCCAGCTCTCAAGCCTGTGCAGGTGCCTCTGGGTGGCATTCTTTTGCCCAAGCCTATGCAGTGTACTTGCTAGCCTTTCAGCAGGGGCTGTGTCAATACAGTCAAGCTCATGTGACCAAACTGAGTCATCTCCTTGGGCTGCATCACGTGCAGAGTGTGGGAATTGCATTGGCTTGTTCTCTGTGGCAGCAGCCCAAGGTGACTTGGACAGATGCAGATGCCTTCACTTGGGACACCTACCATTAGTGACATATATCCTTTGTGTAAAAGGAAGCCACAAGTATTCAATGCCAAGCCCAAACCACCAATACAGATAGAAAATGTTTGAGTGATAAGGTTTCTATGCTTTCACCTTTTTTTAACCCAGGGGTCAGCAGAGGCACAGATGGAGAATCCCTCCATTTTGGAAAAAAAAAAAAAAAAGAAGGTTTTGTGGAATTACTTATAATACAAGGGTGCCTTAGACTCAGTTAAAATCTGAGAATAGCTATGCAGTTTTGAGGGCCTTGTTTCACAGAAAGGCAACTTCATTAGCAGCTTAATTCAGAAATTCATTTGAATAGTTTCTACATTGTGAATTTACGGATGATTAGTTTCTTAAGATTAGCTACAAAACAGTAAGTCTCATGATTGTTTGCTTGCACAATGCAAATTATGACTGAGAATAATGTAAAAGTATTTAATTTGGTAGGTCCTCCTTGTCATTTCACTTCATTTTCACAATGATGTGACTCAATACTTTAGGTTTCTTCCCACGTATTTTTGCAGCTGTGTTTAAACTAAACATTCACTTTCTTTTAGCAACACAATGACTATGTTTTTGCAATGGTTCAGTAAGTCATGGATGTTGTCTGAAAGAGTGAGCTGGTTAGTATCTGGTGTTTGTTTAAATGAAAATTTTGTTGTTGCTGTATCTTTTGCATCACAAGGGACTTTCTCTACTTGCCTGTAAACAGAGACTTTGGGTCCTGTCCACAGAGACTCACTGCTTTTCTTTGTTATGTTTCAAAACTCAATTTTGCAACACACTAACACTGCTGCAGAAAATTCTACTTTGTGAGGCAGAATTTGCTGCCCACTTATAGAGAAAAATCCTAAAGTCTAGAAATACAGATGAAAAATTTAATCAAAGAGTTAAACACAGCCATGCAGAAAATCATGCAGAAAAGGGCTTTCTCCTTTATTGCATTTAGAGGCTGGACACACTATCATTTTGTTAATGCTGCTATTTAGATAGATTTTGTTGGATGTACTTGAAGCACTAAGCATCTTGATTCACAGATATTTTCTAAGCAAGGCCATTTCTGTGACATTGAGTTGAACTTGAAATTGAAAGTGTTGAGTGAAGTATTTTAGTGTTTTCTATCTAGCTGGCTGCAGTTTATCCATATGAAATCTGATCATCGAAGGACCCTAACGGGAGCAAAGGAAATGTTTTATCACCAGGAATCTCTTGAGATGACTTTCCAGGAGATGTAAAAGGCAGCTATGATGGGCTGTCCTCCTTATACTTGTGGATGAGATAGGTCTGCTGGAGCAAATCTGCAGTATTAGGGCATATGGCTAAAAAAAGGCCTCATTGCACCTATGATCTTGGCGCCATTCAGCAGCTTTTAAATGCTTCACACTCTGAAACAGTAGGATATAATCCCTTGACCAGTTCAAAGTGAACTGCTGCCATCTGTCAAGAAGAGACCAGAGCTGGCCCTGAGACTTCAAACTCCTCCATGGCACAGTATCAAGAAATCCCAGAAGCTGCTGGAAGCTGTCCTTCACTTCAAGATTACCTTATTCTTACTTGGCTCATATTTTGGCCTGACATCCAAAATTAATTTTATCAAACCTACTTCAACTGTCTCAGCTCAAGACACAGTTCCTCCCTAGCTCCTGTTGCACAGGAGAAGTTTGGGCATGGTTTCCAAGATGTTTTTATCTCATTGTGTGTCCTCTAGCAGTGAGTAGACACAAAGGGAGGTCACAGTCATTAGACAGCCACAATATTGCTTAAGCTAAGGTCCTGTGGGAGAGAAGAAGGGAGGTATATTGGTATTTAAACAGCAGAATTTCGTTCATTCTCTTTTTCTCAGAATGATTTTAAAGTTCCAAGGAAAGTCAGTGCTCCATGTCTCCACTCTGGTAAATGGTGAGCAGATTAAAATGATAGTTCACATCATGTGTTCGCCTTGGAATGGGGTTGATTACTTTAATCTCATCCTCAACACTGGAAAAATGTCTCAATCACGACTTCAGGAGAGAGCAGAACAGCTTCAAACCTGCCTACATGATGCTAAGCTCACTGAAAATAGCAATAAAACCACAAGACATAGTAATGTTCAAGTTGCTTCTCAGCTGGAAGCTCTGGGGAGACAGTAAACAGAAAGGCTGCTGCTTCCAGGGAGGTGTTTGTTTGTGTTTTTCCTAATGAAGCTTTTCTAAAGAATGGAGCCCTGCACTCCCCACCATGCAATGGCAGCCTTAACCCAGCCCCTGTTGTGATAAAAGCAGTACTCAGAGAGGAGCAGGATGTGGCACTCATTCATAACTTCGACTGTGTGTTTTTAAACATCAGTAAATAGATGCTTTTCAGAGTAAAAAGGAGTGTGAACATGCACTGTTCACAATGCTTTCCCTCGAGGGTAGACAGCTGCTCCTGGCTCCTGCAGTCGTGGCACAGAGAGAATGTGGCAGCTCTCTTTGGCAACAGTGGGCAGGTGTTTCTGGCTCCAGGATCTCCTGCGTTTCCCACAAAGTGTCTTGGTTATTTAAGAGGCTGAGTCTGTCAAGTTCATGCTATGCTATGCTCCTGCCTCCTGTTGGAGATTCCTGCTCTCTCTGGGGTGAGAATTTCACCTCTCTAAAAGACAGCTACTGGGTTCCAAGACAAGTTTTCATGGAAGCAATTAATGTTTCCTATGAGGTATGAGAACTGGGGACCTTCTTCTGAGGTTATCAAGGTCCTCAAAAATAGTTTTCTCTACCTCTAGCATCAGGAAAGTGCTATAAAGTGCTATAGCTTTTTAAACTCTTACCCTAGATCTCTATAGGCCAGGAAGAAAAAAAAAGGGAGTTTTTTTTCCCCTGACATTCCTATGTGTCACACCCTCATTACAACATCCTTCTATAGGAGAATTAATGTGCGTGAGAAAGAGAAAAGTGAATCTGAAGTGACTTTACCTGGACTAACTCTGGTCAAAATTTCTGCCAGCAGTTACTCCCACGCATAGCCATTGCTCAGAGGTAAACATGAAACTGTAGTTAAGATTTATGTTCTTCTGTCAAAAGGGCTCAAAATGTCAGAATCAAAAATTGTGGAATTGTGTTCCTCAAAGAGAGGAGCATGGTGTGTGCTGGTGAGTTCAATTAATTCACAAGTCAGCAACAGAAATCATTTCTGTGCCAGGCATATAAGCACCTTTTGAAAACCATCCCAGTGATTCATACACTGAAGAACATGTTGGTGGCAGCTGGAGCTGTTGCAGGGTCACAGTCACTGAAAGGGACATCAAATGATGATCTCCGGGGTTTTTTTCCCACCTCTGCTTGCTGGATTTGGCTTACACCAGCTCCTGCCTCATGCAATCATGCCAGAGCACCCACCTGCCAACCTGTAAAGGGGATGCTCACTTTGGCTGGGAAGCAAACTTGTAGGACACAGCTGCAGTTCTGGCCCCTTGGCACATTAAATACATGGTGGCTGAAATGTCGCAGATTTTCTGTCCTTTTGTCAGTCGGAGACTTTACAATGTGATGAATGATGAATTTTAAAACAGGGCTAAGCATTTGCTCCAGACATATTTTCTTAGGAAGTTTGAAAGATACTCCCAATTCTTGGTAGAAAAAGTCAGCACTCATAATTTGGTGGAGATACTATATACCTTCCCTGAAACAAACACTGGAAGCAGAAAGCCAGGTGAAATCTGATCTTTACCAATGCTTGGATGTTCGGCACATGGTACCCAGGAAAAGAGGACTGTTAAGTACATCAAACACACATATAGAAGTATATGATGACACAAAATGTTAGATACTGACAACTCTCCTTCGGAAGTGATATTTTTCCAATGTAATTGGATGTTATTTTCAGGCTGCACAAGGAGCAGGAATCTTACATGTAATGTGAAGAAAGCTGGACCTTTAAAAATCAGCCTCGTGATGCTTCTTGTCATGTGAAAGTTTCAGCTGAATGGTAATGAGGAGAATCTGTTTTCAGCTAAGCCAATGTAAACTCAGGGAAACTTTACTGACTTTGGTGAAGTCACTTCAGATTTGTACCATAGCAAAATTCGATTGGAACATTTGCTTTCATGTAACTTTTGTGGCTTTATTCCATTCATTATATATAACCATAATTTATGGAGGCTTCACATGCACATGCAAGTTAAGGCAATTTGGTTTCTTTTATTAAGCTATGAGTCTGTTTTATAATCAGAGTAAATCAGGCTCATTTGCACACCAAAAAATCTTGGTGTGGATTTCTGTCTGTGGGAGTGGAGACAAAGTATCCTGCTTGCTGACTCTAGCCAAATTATGCATTTAGCTTACCCAGTCAATTTTCATGGTGACTCAGTACAATTCATTTGCTCTAGTGAGATATGCAAATGTTAATTTTTGAGACTGTATTCGAATTTCTTACCAATGCATATGAATTAATATGAAGGACTTCTTTAATGTTACACTAGAGTTTCACCATTATAATTAAGAAGTGAATATGGCTTGACACAGGGGAGAGAAGCCACAAACATGATTATATCACAAAGTTGTAAATTTTCACATTAACTTTGCCTTGCCTGTTCCTTATCACCCTCTGACTGTCCTGGAGACATCCAAGTGAAGATGAGTCCATCAGTACCTCTTGGACTCCTTCCTGCACAGTCTGGGTACTGACATGCATGATGGGAATCCTGAGGTCCTATCTCTCCTCTGACCTTCTAAAGGCTGCATTGACAAGAAGCATCAACCCCAATTCTTTTGCTGCATGAGCTAAGACATGATAGCTCTGAGCCAGCTGCAAACTCATTGTGGTTCTGGCCAAGCAACTGCATTTCTCTACCTTAAGGACTGAGTAATTCCTTAAAGGATGGATTCTGTGCTAGGAATAGTAGGAATTTCATTGTTGAGGAGACAGGTCCATCTGACAGCTCCCTTTTAGCTGAAGGGAGATATCCTGCTTCCTTTTAACACCTATATGCATGGGGCAAGGCATGCCCCTCTTGCTGTGTGCTGAGTTCTGTTTACCTGACCCTGACGGCTGCAGCCAGGCTGCCCCATGAGCCTCCCTGCAGGGGAGGAATGCAGCAATTCTGTTTATCACCTCAGCAGTGGAGTGAAGGGCTCACAGCTTTAAAAGGCTTGATTGGAGTTAGCAGATCTACACTGGCAGTACTATGAATGTATTTGTAAATATAGTGTAGAAAACAAATCTCTTGGAGGTGCCTGAAATCATTTTCAGTGGCATGTTATGCTAGATATTTTTAAGAATTGGCCCTCTGCGGACCTGATGTAAGATTGCTGTCATGTCAGGGTGGTTGTACAGCAGTGCTGTACTTCTCTCCAGGCTTTGAGGTCTGCAATGCTTTTCCTTCTTCATCAGAATCTTTAACCTCTCACATCTCGTTCCCCATAAGGGATAATTCTTTGACACAGAGGCCCCTCTTGGACTGCCTGCCCTGCTTCTGTGTGGCAAAATGGATTTTCAGTACTTTCCCCTTTTGTGTTTAGTATTATACAGACTTAATTATAGAAAACCTTCACCCTCCTCTTGGGATAACATGGAGAGGTTAAAATACAGTCTTACCCAAATGTTAGAGATAGTGGAGTTTTTTTATCAGTGAGACCTTTTCACTCCTTGGGTACTGTCCTGAATGGGCTCAATACCTGACCATTGCTGTAGATTGCATTTCAAAGAGAAGTTTGCTAGTGGAAAGGCATCTTCCCACAGAAGTAATTTTAAGATTGTACTGTCGATCAAAACAATGAATATGTGAACAGATAAAAATGGAACACAATAAATAAAACATGAACCATCTTTTTTCAGCTTGCCACAAGTCAGCCTGAAAGAGTTGACAGCTCTTGGAAAGGCTTTGCAAAACATTTTGGCATTAAACAATTGTAGCTTCAACTACTAACTGCCTTAGTTTATCTGGGCCAACATCCAGAACTCATACAAAATAATTATCTACTGACACACAGACTGTTTTCATGCAAGCCCTAGACATACACATAGCCATATCAGATCCTTATTACTTCTCTTAGAACTGTCCTGTAGAGATGACTGTTGCCTTTGAGCAAGGTTAATAAATGCTTGATCCTGAAGCTAATGGCAACTCCATTCTTGAGCTAGGATTGTTCAGATAAGACACCCTATTTTGCTACTGAGAAACAGGTCAGGAGGAGATATTTACAAATTCTGTAAACCTGACACTATCCCACTGATTCTTCCAAAATTTTTAAGTGGATGATGGAATGATGCTAGAGAGAATATGTTGCATTATTTGTTGCTTCCAGATACTCCCTGTTACATTCATTCTACTGTGTCTGTGTAATAGCAATAGTCCACACTGAACAGTTCATATCCTCTTACAAATCTTTGTGAATATTTTGCAGAAGAATGATGCACTGGGAACATGGCATTTTTACTTTATATTTTTTAGCTTACTATTTGAAAAAGATGAGGGCTTTCCAATGCCAGCTGAATAACATTTCCTTCATTTCTAACACTCTACCTGGCATGGTGCTTTTGTGCTGTTTTATGCATCCATGCTGCATTCTGGGGAAGGCACATGAAGTGCTTACAGCACAGAGGTGTCTGTATGCACAGTATGAAAGGATCTGGAAAACCTCCTAGAAGATACATAAAGACAATGCAGCTCAGTGTGTGAACCACTGGCAGAGGATCTAGGACACCTGGCTTTTTCTCTTGGATCTGCCACAGGGTTCTTATGTGACTTTTATCAGAGAAATCACTTCACTAATCAGCTTCTGATTAGTCCATCTAGGCTGCAGATTGGCTTAAGAACTCTGATGCTTAGCACAGTACTAAAAATGATGGGTCAGCTTTTCAGATGAGTCCTCTGTACATGGCATCACTAATAAAAACCTCTTAGGTGTCCATGATCATGCTGATTGCTCATTTCTTGAATTTAATACACCATTATTAACATAGGCATTATTACTGTTAAATTTCAGACTTGGATTTCTTTCAGAGATATAGTTCCATTTCCACTGTTTTTCACTTAGTAAAATGTTCCCTTTTGAAAACTACCAGTTGTTATCAGTAAGATACCAACTGCCCGAGGTGAAGAAGGTATGCCATCAGAAACTGTCACACCACTGAATTCCCCACCAAATATATACAAAATACCTTATGTAAATATGAAATGAGAAAGAAAACCAAATGCTGTGTACTGTGTAGTAAAGATAAGTGTCTATATAATCTTGAAATAGTACCATTTTCAGTTAAGGGGAAAAGCATGGCTGCAACCTGCCTTGCATTTTCTTTCACACACATACAATTGCCATGCTGGACCAAAGAAAAACATATGTGAATCATGTGAGAAAAATTTTAGAAGCCCAGATAATTGTCAAGACAATTAAAACAGGGCAAAAACAGGTCATAACTAGTCTGAGCTACTATTTGTTCAAACTATCCAAAGACAAATTTAAGAAGAGAATAAGCTACCTTCAGGGCAAGGGCAGAAAGGATTTAAGTGTGCTCAGAATGTTTGTCATTCTCAGCAAAAGAAATCACTAATAGGACTATAACCAATTATGAGCCAAATCCTTGGCCTGGATTCCAAGACCCACATGAGTACACAGGCATGGAGAGAGCCTTTGAATTTCATTTCTTGGTCTCTTCTGTGAGAGCTGTGGATGTTCTTACAGATGTTTCAGTCAGCTGGATAAACATTGATACTATGGGAAAGCTCTGTCTCAGGCATAAGACTTTCAAGGTACAGCCACAGTACACGAATGAGGTGGAGTTATAAACTATTAGAATGGGATTTGTGATTTGTGACCATCTCCTGTGGGTCCTACTTTGCAACTAGGAAATCTAAACCCTTTTCTGACGTGATTTTCCTTGACTCAAAACACCCAACAGGGCAATGCACTGAGTTGGCTGTTGGGATTGTGTTTGAGTAGGACTTGCAGGACTTTTTCTAGGAACTGTGAGACACGTTTCACCAAAAGGCCATTGCACAAAGCTCACACTGATAAAAACTCAACCTTTTCATTCTGATAAAAATTCCTTCCATCTTGAAAATTTCAAAAAGTTTACAGTGATTTTTTTTTGGAAACTGACATGACTGGAACTGGTGCAGGATTTGTGTTGAAACTGCATACAGTTTGTAGTATACTCTATTTGAACAGAACTTTTATGAAATGTAATATTATGTATGAATTTTTAGGGCCTAATTTCAAATTTAAATTAGGAAGCAACAGTCTGAAGATCCAGCTTGCAGGTTACTTATTCAGATTTTGCTCAGCTAGAGCTCCCACTGCTGTAAATATGGTTACACCACTTCCACCAAGGTGGATCAGAATGAGGTAAAGACATAGGAATGAAACCTGGAGGTATTCACCAGATGTATAACCTGTCAAATATACATCAAAGATACATCAAATTGACATAAATTAGTCTAAAAAGAAAAATTGCTGATTTACCATGCTGGGATAAAGCCTTCCTCTAGAGATCACAAAAATGAGAATTACCAATAATACATACCAACACTATTCACCAATACAAAGAATACATCTCTCCAAATCCAGTTATTTTCCTATTTAAGTGTGTTTGAAATCAATGAAGAGACCGAAACTTTCTGTGTCATATCAGTACCTGAGATAAGATTTACTGTACATGCCACACAAAAGACATTGAAGTCATTATTTTTACAGAATAAAAACATAAATAGTAATTGCAGAAATTGTGTTAAATTATGTGAAATAGTAAAAAGAAATCTAAAATTTATTCCTGTGATTATCATCCTAACAGATGACAATCTTCAGTTCTTTTGGTCACTAACATTTTTGGTTTTTGAATGCAAAAGTCAGCTGATTATGATGCTATGGTAGGAGGAAGAGAGAGAAAAATGGAGGAGACATTTTTGCACTGGACAACAAAGATACTCTTCATCTCAGAGAAAGTACATCATATTATGCTCTTAAGTTTCCCTGCATACTCAATATTTAGTTATTCCTAAATTATCAAATGCTAATAATAGAGCAATTCAGCCATCAAAGTCATATTCCATGTAGGGAGCAGATTGTTTAACTTCAGTGTTGGAAAAATCTGATGACACTCAGTGAGGATTATTTTTCCTCTCAGAATGAACGCTATGATGAGATAGGAGGTCATAAGTATGTGTTTGGGATCAGCATGAGCATTGTGAAGAGCTATTTATTCTAAAAGAAATAGTGACATCAAAAAAATGATTTTATCTTTAAACACATTAAGGCTAGAAACAAAACATTTTCTAAACTTCAGTGCAGTGAGATACTGAAACTGTCTTTTAATAAGAGTCATAAATTAAATCCACTGTGAAAAATGTTTTATTATTTTCTTGAAGTCAGTCAAGTATTGAATCTGAAGAACAAAAGTGTGTTCTTTCAGTTCTCCTAGCAGAGTTTTGGTTCAGTGCTTTCCACTTGGAAAAAAAGTCTGGGGGTGTAAGTCTCTATATGAAGATGAGAGATGTTAATTTTGAATATTGAAAATTGTTGTAGTTTAACCCCAGTCAGCACCCCAGCCCCACACAGCTGCTCACTCACTCTGCCCTGGTGGGGTGGAGGAGGGAATCATAATGGTAAAACTGAGAAAAATCATGGGATGAGATAAAGACTATTTAACATGTAAAGCAAAAGCCATACATGCCAAAAAAGCCAAACAAATAATTAATTCAAAACTTCCCATGGACAGGCAGGTATTCAGCCACCTCCATCACACATAACAGTGACTTGGGAAGACAAACACCATCAAACAGAACATTCCCCACTTCCTTCTTCTCACACCTTTATGAGCTGAGCACAATGCCATGTGGTGTGGGATGTCCCTTGGGTCAGTTGGGGTCAGCTGTCCTGGCTGTGTCCCCTCTCAGCTCCTTGTGCACCCCCAGCCTCCTCTCTGGTGGGGTGAGGAGCAGGAAAGTCTTTGATTCTGTGTAAGCCCTGCTCAGGAGTAAATGAAACATCCCTGGATTACCACACTGTTTCCAGCACAAATCCAAAACACAGCCCCATACAGCTACTAGGGAGAAAATTAACTTTATCCCAGCTAAAACCATCAGGGTATTAAAATTTCAATTAATTATATACCAAGATCATAGTAGAAAGGGGCATAAACTTGCAAGATAATAATTTTATACTGCACCAGTTCTGACTTCATTTCATAAACCTTGTATAGTAGTTTCCTCGTAACCTTTTTGCTAAATTAATTCTGTATTCTTTCTTAGAAATAATTTTAATCTGAACTCTTTATTAGAAAGTGCTGAATGATACTAAATAGCAAAAGAACAGATTCTCATGAAGAACAGATCTGAAAACCGAACTCTTTCACTTAACTGGAACTGAGTGAAATTATGAAGTTTCACATCTGCAATTGATTGCTGGAGCATTTGGGGGGTCACCAGTGATCAAAAGTTACATTGGACTCAAAACTTTGATTTGATATGCCAAACCCCTATAATATAAAACTCAATGAAGCTCTTGGTACTGGATTGGACTAAATCTGGGATGAGATGCTGATTGATCTTACATGCCAAATGACAACATTTGAAGTGAGTGTAGTGATGACTGGTGTTTTTAATTAGAAAATCCCTATTTCTAGAATAGATTTAGCTAGAGGCACAGGTAACACTGATAAATGTGTCAAAACAAAAATATTCAGGAAAACGATGGTAGCTGTGTTTTTTTATTTCAAATTTTCCAAGTGTCATGGAGAGAAAAAAAATTAGAATTATTTATATTCCATGCATGGCTTAGGATAATAATTCAGAAAGACACTGCTTTTTTTAAGAATAGCATAAACCTTATTTCTTTTTCAGCTAAGTAGAAATAACAATATTTTTAATATAAATTTATTTGTATTTGGGACCTAAATGAGAGTCAACTTCAAATCAATAGAGATACAGATTTTTTTTTAATTTTTAAACTTTTTTTTTAGAAAATACTATTTTTTCAACAGTTCTGCCTTTAATCCTTAATCCTGTCTGTTCCGTGATGTTATTAGATGACACATTTAAGTTCAGTGAAATGTCCTGGGATATCAGAAGGGACTCTATGTGAAAATGCAGTCTGTAGCTCAGGCAGAGTGAACAGATGATGATGATCAATACTGACATTTCAACAATATTTATGTCTTCTGTGTGCATGGGAGATAATAAGAAAGAGAGTAGTAATAAGGGGCCAGGCTATTCCATATACAGGAAAAACCTGCTTAAAGGACAAGAAATTCCCATGGGTTTCCATTCACAACTGTTTCTTCAAAGTTATCTCATTGCAGGCAACAGGTTTTGCTGCTCTATTGAAATTCCTATGGGTTCACCCTGATAAAGCAAGAGATGTGTCTCAACTCCAAATTTCCTCCCCAAGGCTCTTTCCTCCTCTGCTGGCTTCCCCTGTCAGCAGCACAGCTCTTGCAAAGGCCGTGTTCCTGCAGGCTGCAGGGCATCAGATCCTTTTCTATATCTGAAGGTAAATCCAAGCACATCAGCTGTGTCCTAAGGACTTCTGTTGGTAGGTAAGATGAAATTGGAATTTTCCAGCTGATGAACCACAAGTGTGAGTCTCTAACCAAGAATTGCTGCACAGGGAATAGCAATTCAATTGACAGAATGCAACTTATCTGGACTGTCTGTATTTTGTCCTTAGCCTCCTGACAAAAGTACAAGGAATCGAGACATAAACAAGTTCAGCAGATATGGTCTTAACCCCTGGTTTCCTAAAGAAAAAAGGCTTGTGGGATCTTTCCTTTTGTTTTAGAGGCTCTATTGGTTTTTTTTCTGTTTGTCAGCAGTTAAAACTCTGAGACATTTTATGTCTCTACAGGATTAATAGCAGTGGGAGGATGCAAGGCCACGTAAGAGAGAGACTGTTGATGTGACAGTTAAAGAAAATGCTGCAACATTAACTTCTGTGCCAAAAGTCTGAGCCTGCAATGCCAAGAACCCCTGAGGATCCATCTGACCACGGCACAAATTCAGAGTAAGCCCAACCTTATTAGCTTCAGTAGTCACAGACTTAATTTTATGCTTATAGAAAACTTATATGCAATTCCCAGATTACCAGGTTTTCCAAAGCCCTCTGTGTAGGTCTCAGTCCTCTTCCCACAGGGCCAAAGGAAATTTTTATCACTAGGTTCAAGAGAAACTTTGTAAGACACAGATTATGGTAACACGCAATTGCCTTACAGAAACATTGAACTCGTGAAAATAATTAAATCAGACATATTTTGTATAACCTGATTTGATTTGCACTCGTGCTGCAGAAGGTTTTTCAGCCTAAGCATGAGGTGGTTGATGCACATGTATTATTTGTATGGCAAGCAATAGTTTATATTCTTATAACCTAGTTTATCTTCATAGTCCACTTTTTAACTGGCTTTCTCTTTGCTCATTTGTTAACCTGCAGGATTAGTTGGTAGCAAATGGCAAATTAAAGACACCAACAGAAGGTCAGAAGTATATTCTCCCAGAGCTATTTCATATCCAATCCAGAGACTTCCTCTTGCTCCATTTACTCAGAGGAATTTAAAGCAGGTGAAGGTAGAGTTGTGTGCAACTGATAACATAGAGAACACACTTGAAAATGAGGTCTTGAATGAGTAGTTCTGGCCTGATTGCCCTTGGTCTGCTGGGCATTGACCTGTTTTATCTGAAGTAAACCTGGAAAAAGCCCTTCTGAGCTAAGGAAGAATAACATTATGGAAATGCCAGGTTACTTATTGCTATTATTATTGCATGGCAAATCAGAACAAGCAGAGCAAAAACATAGAAGTATACAACAATAATTTCAGGTTGTCCTCTGATGCCTTTTGTTAATCAGCTACAGTGATTTGCTTCCTTCTGGTTAGTGCACTGTATTGTCTGTGTTCTGTAAACATCTTGCAAATCAGACTTTGTTATGCTGTGTGGAAGGCTCCCAGTAAGTCTGAGAAATAATCCTACTAATTATAAGTAATTGCATAAAGAAAATAATTAAGTGTATTTCTTATTTTTAAGATATTTTCCATTTTGTTAAACAAATAATTTTTGATGTAAGTGCATGAACATAAGGATTTAGTATGCACATTATATTAGAAGATAGAAATATGTTGAGGAAAAGACCATTTTAAATATTCCTGGTGCCTATTCTTAGATATTTGTCCCTGACCAAATCTAAGCTCTATTTGCTCTCACAGAGAAGGTACCACCTTATGTTCACAGGTCTGTACAATCATAGAATAGTTTGAATTGGAAGGGGCTTTAAAGTCATCTCATTCCAACCTCCCTGCCATGGGCAGGGACACTTTCTACTAGAGCAGGTAGCTCCAAGCCCCATCCAGCCTGGCCTTGAACACTCCCAGGGATGGGGCAACCACAACCTGTGCCAGGGCCTCAGCACCCTCAAAGGAAAGAATGTCTTGTAGCTAACCCAACCCTACCCTCTTTCATTTTAAAGCCATCCCACCCAGTCCTATCACTCCATGTCCTTGTGAGCAGTCCCTCTCCAGTTTTCTTGTAGCCCCTTCAGGTACTGGAAGGAGCTGTAAAGTCTTCCCAGAGCTTTCCCTTCTTGAGGCTGAACAGGAGAGGTGCTCCAGCCCTCTGACCATCTTTGTGACTCTCCTCTGGGTCCATGTCCTTCTCATGTTGGAGAATCCAGAGCTGAACCCAGGAACCCTGTAAAGTGGGGAGTATATGCAGATTTATATGGATATATGTATATATATGGGTATGGATATATATGGGTATATACAGGCAGTGGAGTTGAAAGATAAATTTAAAAATCTGTGAGGAAACCCACAGTGTAAATCAGTCTGTTCAAAAAGGAATTTTAAGAAAACTAAAGTCTTCCATGTTAACAGGCAGTATACAGCGAACATTTCTTTCTTTTCATAGTACTTTTCTTCAAGTGAGAGGTGTTGTAAGTAACTGTAACATGAGAATGTTCATTGAATTAGAGTGGAAAATGGGAAGAGGCACAATTTTCCGGTGTCAGAAACCTGAATTTTTGTCATTCCTCAGTTCAGAAGCTCATACAAAGAAAAGGCAAATTAGGTTTAACACTGGATTCAAATATGAATACTTTTTGACTTTGCCTCAATAACTTATTATTTTCTTTTTATTATTTTGAAATATGTGCATTTCCCCCTGCTTTAAAATACTCAGACTACCTCCATCTACTGAAATGGTCCCTTTACTTTCTAGTATATATTTTGGCTGCGGTTTTTTAAAACGAAAACACACACACATAACACAGATAATTGCATTTTATCTTGTGGTCATCTAATGTCACAGTCTGGTTTGAATGCAGTTGGTACCAGACTATAACACACACTGCACAAACTTAACTAACAGCCTTAGAGGAAAAACATGCTTTCTTTCACATACAAACAAGTGAAGGCTATGAGAACAACAAACACAAAATGTTAATGACTGTAGAAATTTCAATAGAAATATTGATCAGGAGAGGTCCTTGTGTACTTTATGTAAAAAAACCTTCCCCAACTAGTACTTTTTTCTTGCCTGATGGAAGGAGGGGAAGGAAAGCAAATGTACGTTTTAAAGAAAAGAGCAAACACAACTTTTATGGGTTAAGTGATATACGTAAAGAAGACAGCTGGTAAAATATCCTAACTTTCAGATGCCTAGGAAGATTACTGCCAGCATAAATACCCTTGATGTAGGAAACAATCCTAACTCTGTTTAAGTCCCTATCTCTCTATGCATTTAATGTGTTCAATAGATTTAATATCAAACTGACTTTTTTTTCTTTTTCACAATCCTACTTTCATCAGACAGCATACGGTAATTTAGAAATAATAAATGTTTTTGCAAAAGTATTCATTAGAAAGTCTTTGTACAAGATGTGCTGTTTCTTTGTTTAGACTTCATTTTTATCAAAGCTTTTTCTATTGAGATTACCTCACATGATCTTCTTGAAGTTTCTCTTCATGGAGTGAATATGTTGTCTGCTTCAGGCAACTAAAACAGTGTGTAGAGTCTAGAAGCTGGAAAATTATTGTAATTTGATCAGCCTCAAGGATGGAAGTAAAGCTGGTTTTATCCTCTGGATACATGCCACACTATGTGGCAGATTTTGAACAATATTGTGCTGTCCAGTGAGAAAGAGATGGTGTGGGGGAAAAAGAGGGTTCATATAAATAGTGGAGACTTCTTAGCTGGAAAATCCAGCAAGGGCAGTTACACAGAGGCATCAGCACTGCTTCAGCAGGTGCCTGAGCTGCAGATTACTGGATGCTGGAGTATGTTCAATGAAGTATTTCTGGATATTCTTTTTATATTCTTTCTGAGGCAGTGCTAGGAGAAGGGACCAGGCAACCCCTTGGGCTGACTTGTGTTGGCTGTTCTTGTGGTTTTAAGAATACAGCAAAGGGGTTCCGAAAAGTCTGTGCTGCTGCAGGTGAAGACTGCTGTGTGATTGGCATCCTTCCCACTTTGGTACTGAAAGTATGTTTTGTGCATCATCATATCCTACACAGGAGCAGAAAAAGAGTTGGAAAGGAGAAGCTGTGGAAGACAAACAGAATCTCCACAACACAAGAGCTTTTCTACCAGAAAAGTTCAGAGATATGAACATGCAATGATTTTTAATTTCTCTGCCTTCCTGCCCCCCCTACCCCCAAAATACCCCAGAACTGAGAAGTGCTGGCGCTGGATTTCTTATTTATCCCATGTCTCTGTTTTATTTCCCCTCTGTCTTGCTAATACTTGCCTGAGGGTATTTCTTCCTTTGTAACTTTCCCAGTGTAGCTCCCAATTCCTTTTCCCTTGCAGATGCTGCTCTTCCTAGAAGGACATTCACCTGTTTCCCATTTTTTGGGGAGACTGGAGAAAAAGATTGATCTTTTCTCCTGCTTCAGTATTCAGAGCCTGTATGGTATCAGCCTGGAGACTGAAACAGCAGATTGGCTCCACATCCCAGGATTTCTAGAGTATCTGAGCCCTACCACCTGCACCCAAAAACACAAGGTTGCCCAAGACTTTGATATCCGACTGCAGCTCTGACAACCCTGCAATCTGAATGGTGCCAGAACAAGATTTAACCAGTGTGACAAAGCAGCATACCTTGTAGCAATGACATAGTTAAAGCATTTATTCATCCTGATTTTGCAAGGTATTTATCTCTTGCCATAGCAGCCTCAAGCATTTTCATGTTGGCATTTCCTGTAAAAACCACTGCCAATTACTGCCATCTTTTTTTGTTGTTATGAACACTGGATTTTTGCCCCCGATACAGACACAGTTTGATTATAGCTCCACTGGGAGAGTCTGAGAGCCCATGGGTTAAAAATTGTAATTAAATACTCAAGATTGCAATAATCACATGTAATTTTATTAGGTGGCCCCCTCAATTCAATTTCTGCTCTGCAAGAGGGATTCTCACTCACTCTATGTATATGCAATTATGTATGAGAATTAGTTACAGTATCTTCTGCAGAGATTTAATCCTTTACCTTTCTCCCAAAAAAGAAAATGCAAGAATATTCAACAGATCATCTCTGCATAACGTGTTAGCTACTAGTGTGAGTGCAATTTTGGTCAGAAATATTAAAAAACTCCAATTTCAGCCCAGCATGAACCAAAGTTCTGTGTGTCATCAGCACTAACCAGTCACTCTCCCACTCAGGGAAACAAGTGATACCTCTGCATCCCTTTGTACTAATTGCTAAGTCTGGGGAATGGGTTAAGTTCTTAATGCAATTTAATTTTTATTCTTGCCTTTGAAAGTCTCCTCTCTCTTAGAAACCCTGTCAGCCAAAGAGGGTACATTATATGTTTGAAATGCAAGACATTATTAAAATATCCTTTGATGTTATTTTTAGAGGCTGATGGTCGATTCCTAAATATATTTGTTAGGATCCTAATAAAGTTTTGGTACTGAAAAGATTAGTAAAATTACTCCTTAGTTACTTTAGTTCTCCTTGTCCCACAATACCCTTCATTTGCTCCCACACTTCATATGCATTTACTGTCCTGTTTAAATAAAAGTGTTTTACCTCCCTAACCCATTAGTATTGAGGTTGTAAAAGCCCACACTAAAGCTTCTGTTTCTGTGAAGCTGATATGAATGAGCTTTATTGTGTTTTTTTAACTCTAGAAGGAAAGGTTAAAAAGAACATCCACAAGAGTCCACGTCCTCATGAAAATTACTTTGGTTTTGTTTTCTTTGTTAAAAATTTGGTTGAAAAGCTATCTTTCTGCAAAGAAAAAAAATCACCTTTTTTTTTTTTAAAAACAGAATTTATTTTCTTATTTTCCTTTGGCTGGTTCGCTTGTTGAGACAGTTCAGTCTGCTCGTTGCCAATGGATTTCCAGTGTGAACTATCATGATTTAAACTGTAATGAGATCTTGTTTTGATAAGGCATAAATGTAATGGTGAATTCAATGTCATCAAAACAGACCACCTGGGCAAGGTCTGAACTTAAATACATTTCTTGTAAATTAAAAATTTTATTGGTCTTTTTATGAATAACCCCCACTAATACAACTCAATGTGCATATCTGGTTAATCCTCAGAAATTTTGGTGTGGGAGAGGTAAATGAACAGGCCTCTTCAAAGCACTGAATTTCAAAAATTTTTCTGGGCCCTTTTCAAACCTGTTTAAAAGGGGTGGATGTTAGGCTGGAATTTTTCCAACACCTAGAGAAATCTCACTGTAAGCTGGTCTGGAAATAGATCCATCATAAATGTTACATTTTGGTTAGAAAACTAGCATTTTAAATTTTTTTATTAAGCACCCTACACTATTTGTATCCCTTGAAGTATACTGGCAACCCAGAGTTAAAAAAACTTATCCTGAAAATCTTAATGCTATAGGCTTCGAAATGACTGGGTTAATATAGAAACAAACTATATAAATCTATAGAAACTTCTTTTCCCTTGGGAAAACCACAATCTGTTTGGAGTAGCCAAATTGTCTATCTCTATAAAGTGAGGTCTAATTATGTGCGTGGGTGAACCTATAATAATATATTTTTTAAAATATGTGATTGTTTTTGTTTATACAACTCTTATTACAATAAAATAGTCAGATAAAGAGTGAAAAATACTGACAGGAAATTTTCTACCCATAGATAACATTTTGTTTTGGATACAAATTGTCCAAGGCTGTATCCAGGTGTATTGCTTGATATGTCTTTCATAACAATACATATGTATAAACTCTCACAAACCAAAACCTCTTGAACAAAACCTATATAACATCTTTATCTACACTGTTAAGTAAGGGTTAATCTTGCAGACTAAAATCTCTCTAAACTCTCCAACCTGTGGATCTCCTCTAGTGCTTAAAAACAATAATTAGTAATCATGTCAACAAAAAATAATTGCCTTTAGGAACATTTTCCACTGTGATCACACATTTCAAAGCATTTCTCTGAAAGATGTACCTACAATCTTTGCTTTTCCATATGAGATTGCATGACATTATATCTCTTTCATGAAGATCTTACTGATTATCAATCCAATGTGAAAATTGCCATGGCATGAATAAGACTGGGCTTAGCCCTTGCTTTGAAATCCTAGCTGATGCTGATAGGACACCTACAGTCTTTAATCAGTACCCATTGCTGGAAAAATTAAAATTCAATAATTATGAAAAAATTAAAATATTAAAATTAAATTAAATAAAATATTACCTAGTATAAAAATAGTCTTATCTGCTTTAAACCTCATTTTAAAATCTAGCTCTCAGTTCTAAGCAAATGTATCATTTCCCCCATTAACATTTGTTATCCAGACTCCCTACCAAGCAAAAGAACATGCAATGAGTTGTCATGTTTCAGGGCAGCATAAATGTGAGCTAAATCTATTTAATATGCTTCCCAGAATGCCTGATTTTCTTTTCTTTTCTAGACAGTTCTAATGTTTAACATCTCATTGTTAATTTATAATGAAAGGATTTTTTTACTCCTTTGTCTTTTGATAGATTTAACACCGTGTCCTTCATAATTTAGTACTCTATAACGCTACTGGTGAACCACTTGCGGATCCTCCAGCTTAATCACAATATACTATCAAGAACACTATAATAAAGCCAATTGATATACTGAAAAGGGTAAATCTTATGACAACAAGTACATGTAAGGAGAGCACCGTTTTGAAGGTAGCACATTCTTCTTATAAAAGTTAGCATATTCTTCTCCAAGATTACTTGATTTTTAGTAGGTAACATGCAGCCTGGTTAATTGTCTATATATGATATACCAATTTCTTGGACAGAATGAGTGAGCTTTCATCATAATCCATTCATACAGTAAATAAGATAGAAAATGAACTTGGACACAATTATCTTGTCCCTTCTGCAGTTTTTTCAAGTTGTTCCTCTAACATTTCTACACTGACAATGCCAACCTTGTCAGCCTGTGCTTTTAATGTTAGACCTTGACCTAGAACAAGAAGGAGGACATTTCAGATTTCTACATGATTGGTTCCTATTTTTCTAAAAGTACATGTTCTTCTAATCCGCATTTTGTCTTGGTCAAACAAAACAGACATCACATTCTAGGAATAGTTGAGCCTGATTTCATAATTCAGCAAAGATCTTAAGGTATTTTCTATTAGATTTACTATTCTGGTCTTCTTACGAGATGATTTTCTAGTTTAACAAGGCAGGGAGATGACTTGTGGAATGTCTTGAAAAGATAATTTGATGTTCTTTGTATTCAGGATGTTTTTTTTGTGCAGTAGCTGTGTTCACTCACACAAAGAGCACCAGGAGTTGGGTACTGAGTGTTCTCATACAACAAAGAGCAAGTAGCAACACGTAAAATGGATACTTGAGCGTGTCCTAAGTTCACCTTAGCCTCACCTAGAATTTCCTCTGTGGTGGATGGCACCCCATAACCAGCACGAACACCACTCCTGCTCTGCTCCTCTTGGCTTTGCCTATACCATAATTACAATCCAAATTACAATGCACCCTCTTCAGATGTTCTTTCTTTCTTGTGTATAGCAGACCAGATCATATTAACATCATGACCAAAGAAACTATTCTACAATTGCAATTGTTTAAAGCTGTCATATGCTTCCCTAATGAGTTATGAAATTATTTTGATCTTGTTTATACAGGCAAAACCCAAATTGTGTCTGTTAGTATAACTATACCCCAGCCAAATTAAAATTATTTGTGAATGTGGCAGATGGTAGAGTTTAGCAAAGGAGGTCGTTGTCTCTCTGGTAAAGAGATTGGGAAGAAACATTTAAGAGTAAGTGGAAAACTTAGAGTAGGCAAGTAGTTTTACTCCTGGAAAAAATATCTAGAAAAATTTTGGACTGTAAGGATAGATTGGATAGAGCATGTTGTTAACAATGCCAAGGTTGTGGGTTTGATCCTCATATAAGCCATTCACTTAAGAGTTGGACTTGGTCCTTGTGGGTCTCTTCCAATTTAGAATATTCCATGTTCTTATATATAGATTAAGATATATCTTTTACCCAAATATTTTGAAAGCAATTAATTATCTTATTAGTAGAAAGACTTATGGACTATAAGTTCATTAAAAATATATCAAGTTGAAATTCATCTTATTCTAGACACATATGTTTTGCAATTATTCTACTTCATAAGTTCCCAATGATCTTTGACTGAATCAATATTTAAATCAACAAATAGAACAAGGAGAAACTGCACACTGGACCAGTCCTGAGAGTCATGAATTTCTAATTTTTTTTGTCCCTAATCAGAGCTGAACTTTGAAATCTACAAAGCATTTGAGGCTGTAACTTTTTAGAATTTCTACTGGCAACCTCAGCTATTTTGTTGAGATATTTTGCTTTAGATTAAATATTTTAATGTTCATTAAATATCTTTCTTTTACTAAATGAACATTGAATGCTTTATTTTTTAAACTATTATGTCCACCACTATCTTTTTCCTGCAGTGGTAAGATGCTTTAAAGAACCTTGTACTTGGAAATCTTAATTTTTACTTCTTCAGAATCTGAGTAACCATTAATAAGCCACATGAAATCCACAGCCTGTCATGTGAAATAGGTTGTTCCTGATAGCCCAAGGTGTAGGATTGAAGGGCAGCTTAGATAAGACTTCATATAAATCAGTATGCTAATAGGGAAATGAAGGGTAATGATTTATTGCACTAAAACAAAATAAAATATTTGGCTTATTAAGAAAGAAACATTCTGATTTAGGTTAAAAAATTTATTAAAAACATTTTAATCAGGGAAATCTTACTAGAAATGTTTTGATTTTACTAGAAAGGAGTTGAATTACTGAGGTTTCAAGAGGAAATTATCCCGTTTTATGGGAACTTGTAGATTGCTCCCACCAAAAATTCTCCTTTCTTTGTAACACCAAAGAATCTCAACTTTAGGTCCTCTGGCTTCAGGCTTTAAACCACATGTCTTCTTCCTCAGATTTTAACTACGCCTTTGGAATAGTTTGCACCCAGGTAAGCAAATGCTGTGCGCACTAGGGACATGTTGTGTTTTGTGCTGAGAAGCATCTGGAGCAAGAGATAAACCTGTGTTGCAACACAAGGTTGTCCTGAGGGAACAGACTCCACTGCTGAACAAACCCTTTTTCATTCTTGTTAAGGCACCACTTCCCAATCCTCACTTTCATTGCATTTGGTGCTCCACGGATTTGAGTCTTTTTGTGTTTGATATGGGGAGGAGACATTTTACAAAGGAAAAATAGCATCAAGAACCATCAGGTGTAATCATGTCAGTGTAATTCTTACACAGCAACAAGCTTAGTGATTCACTGTGTTTCATGCCAAACATTTTGAATCAATGTGAAGCAAGCAAGAAAAGTAATCCTGCTCCAGAACTTTCCTCCTGCCATCAGTGTTACCCAAAAATGATTTTTTGAAAACCCAGATTTGTAGAGCCAGCGTGAGACACAGACCCTGATGCATGTTCCAGGCTGTGTGGGGGTTTGAGCAGTCATGATCCTGCTCTGGGTACCTTTTGGACAACTCTTGCAAGTGCCTGTTTTGTGTTTGCATGTCTTGTACTCGCTGTTTACCGGGCAGCGGTCTGGTCTGTGGGACCAGAACAGAAAGGAAGACACTTCCAGCATTGCACATAGCTAACAGAATCAGAGTGAATGAAATATATACCTCTGTGCTATTGGACCTGGCTGAGTCTTTTTGCACGAGGATTCTGACCAAAGGGCTTCTGAAGGCATAATCCCTTGACTCAACTCCAATATCAGCCCCAGAGGAAGTGCATGACCTTTGCTGACATATTTTTTAACTCAACAGGATAGTCTCCTTCTCTGCTGTTTTGATCACCTACAGTGCTCTCTGTGGCTGTTGTGCTCTCACCTGCCATGTTCTTCCTTTGGTTAGGCTGGAGCTCCTGCCACCCCCTCAGTGGTAGCACCTTTCTCCTCCAGAGATCCATTATTTCCTTGTCCCTCCCAGCTCTGAGTCACAGCTCTCCAGGAAGCAAGAAGAAACCAGTCATATGACCAAACAGGCACACAGGCATTTATCACCTGCATTTTTTAACTCTGGAGGTTAAACACTCTTATCATCACATCCTGCACCTTCAGCACAAGGAAAGTTGGTAGTTTCAGCATTGTATCAGTGTAATGCACATCTAGTTTATCTTTAGGGAAAATGATGTCTCTCCCCCTCATCATAGAGAATGGGGGAAAAGTTTTACCTGTTCCTCCTTTTGTTATTGCCATAAGCATTTTAGGTTCAGTTAAGATAAAGCCCAGGATTATAAGAGCAGGCTGGGGCTGGGCTGCTGTTTTCTTTTCACTTGGCTTCTGAGACTTTTTATGTTCTGTAGGAACATAAAAAGGACTTAAAAGTCCAGTGAGTTGGCAGGAGAGAGCAAGACCAGGCACATCAGCACACCTGATAGCATGTAGCAGCACCTGAGATACCATTGTGGTAGTGGTATCATGAAAACACAATGTTGACAGGGCCTGTGGTAGTAAAAGATGAGAAAAATCAGGAGGAAACCAGCACTTGACATCTGAGAACAGGAGATGCAGAGCTTCCTTTCAATCATGATACACAATTGCAAAATCAATAGCTGAGGTTAGCAGGGACCTCTGGGGGTATTCTGGTCTAATCCTTATTCTCAACCAGGGTGACCTAGAGCTGTTTGTCCAAAACCATGTCCTGTTGGGTTTAAATATCTCCAAGGTCACAGACTGCAATCTCTCTGGCAAACTGTACCAGTGTTTCAGTACCCTCACAGTGAAACCTGTTTTTCTTATTTTAAACATGATTTCCTATTTTTTTAGTTTGTGTCCATAGCTTTTTCTCCTGTCAATGGACACTGGTGAGAAGAGTCTTGCTCCCCTGTCTTCATTCCCTCCCATCATCTGTTTATCCACACAGAAAAGATTCCACTGGAGCCTTCTCCTCTCCAGGCTGAACAGTCACAGCTCTCTCAACTTCCCTTTGTGAAAGTGATGCTCCAAGTTGTACAGAAGGCCAGCTTGGATGAGCAGGAATCTTCTAGAACTCAAACAGAAAAAAAAAGTATATGGACATTGGAAGCAAGGACAGGTGACTCAGAGAGCCTGTGGGAATGCCATTAGCCCTGGTAGGGAGAAAATCCATGTGGAAAAATCCATGTCAGAGCTCAAGACAGGCATACTCTGAAGGATAACAAAAAGACCAATTTTAAAAAGACACTGACAGCCAAAGAACAGTGATAGCCCTGCTGCACAACTTGATGAGATCGATCACCTCAAAAATAGGGATGTAGACAAATGGAGACATTTATTCCCTGCTCCACCTCTGCCTTTAGCACTGAGGATGGGCCCCAATACACCTAGAACCTTGTCTTGGAAGATCATGGCTGGGGAATGGTAAGCTCACATCTGACTCTGAACTTGTTCATCCTGGTGTGTCCTGACAAGGATGTCCAAGCTGGCAAAAGGTGTCAAGAGCAAGACTTAGGAGGAGCAGCTGAGGTCACTTGGCTTTTTCATCTTGGAGGAGAGAAGGCAGAGGCGTTCCCTTGTCACAGTCTAACCTTCCTCAAGGGGGCCAGTGGACAGCAAGATGCTTTTCTCTCTCTGGTGACCCATGGTAAGGCATAAGGGAATAGTATAAAGCTGCATCAGAGGAAGTTCATGTGGGACAATGGGAAAAGGTTCTTAGGTGAGAGGTTCACTGGAACAGGCTCACCAGGGAAATGGTCAGGGCACCAAACCTGCCAGAGCTCAAGGAGTGATGTTTACAGTCATCTGGTTAAGATTAAAGTGGTCCTGCAAGGAGCAGGAAGCTGGACTTGATGATTTTTATGTGTCCCTTCCAATTTGATACATTCTATGATTGTGATTCTAATATTAATTTTTCTGATTTCCAATATATCCATATCTCTTTTTTTGTGAGTGGCCAAGCCCTGCACATGGCACCCAAATGTGCCTCACCAGGGCAGAGCAGAGGGGCAGGATCACCTCCCTCAACCTGCTGACAATGCTCTGCCTAATGCTGCCCAGGAGAACAGGCACTGAGCTGTGCTTTTGAGCTCTGTTGGACTTCATGGGCAGAAAAAATAAAGATTATCTTTAAATTAGAAGGTCACTGCATTTTGGGAATTTTGTGCCTTCTGCCCACTCTTTTGTTGCCAAGTGCCCATGAACTATAGCAAGAGTGGCAAAGCTTGCATCACTTGATCTCAAATCTTTGTGTAAATTCATCATTGCAAACCTGTCCTCACAAACTTCTTGCAGAGTTGGTGCTGCACTTTGAGGTTGATTTGCCACATGTCAGTTCCAATTCACTTACACTCTGTGTAGATGTTCTTAGTGTACAGAAAGTGTAAGGTAACTTTTGCTCTTCTTCCAGACTGTGGCTTATAGATGCTCACCCTACCCTTCAGCCCAGTAACTTCTCCTGGAGATGAGCCCTGGAGTGAAAATGCACCACACTGAAGTCACATGAACAGTGTGAAAGTTCAGTTGGTAGCGAGTACTCCCAGTAAGTGTAAACTGCAAAGCAGAACCTGCCTCCAATGAGACATCTTGCTAAAAAGCAGCTTGTTTTGCCCAGAAGGTCTGGCAGTCTGATATTCGGAGTGTCTGACACTTAATATTCACATCATAGCCCACAAAAAGATCCACACAGAACCTTTCAGTGTTGATAATGAACATCCCTTCTAGTAATTAAGCTCTGCACCTTTTGAAAACAATTTCAAGTCTTCTGGGAATCTTTAATTCTCACATGCGTCACCGAAGCACAGGTTCAGCATTCCCACAGAAAGCAGCAATCCCTCTGATTTACAGACTTCCCCACCCTTGGAACTGAGACACTGACATGTTCTCCTCCAGGCACTGGAAAGCTCAGCACAGCTCTCTCTTTCTTTATTTTTTTTTCTTTCTTCCCTAAAGAAAGTGTTTCCTGTCAAATTAATGTTCCAAATTACAAGCGGATCTAATCCCTGGTGATTACCTACCTACCCTAATTGACTGTCTCATTCCCAACCAAGGCAAGGTGTTTGAACAGACAAACAAAAAAAATTATACTGATTTGCTGAGACAGAGAGAAAACACCTCCAGAAAATATAAGCCTTCAGAAAATATGAGCCAGCATGCTCCCTCCCAATTACTGCTCTTCCTCCTTTGAGCAATTAAAAATGTCTTGGAAAGATTATGGGTTCCAAAAAACTTTAGTCACATACAAAGCCTGCTGGTCCAGCTGATCCCTGTGGAGCTGGTATTAGGATACAACTCAGAGTTTTCTGAAATGCACTGGGAATTAAGACTTTTTTTTTTTTAATTCTACTTAATACCAGAGTAAAGTGCTTCTCTTACTGTCTGATTCCTAATTTCAAGGTATTAGGTTCTAGTTTTATGTTTAATAGGGACTTAGAGTTTAACATGCCAAAAATTACTTGTTCTCTCTGATATCATCCCATATTTGTTCCAGAGGTGTTTTTTCAAGGAAGAAACCAGGTACCTGTTGATCACAAGAAGATTTTGGATCGCTAATACCTAAGTTATTTGTATTAATCTTGTGTATTAAAAGCAAATATGGCAAATTAGGGAGTATGAGATATATAAACTAACAAGAGATTTCAGCTTGTTTGGGGCTTTTTCTGTTGGCATGAAGTTACCAGAAATAAAGGAAGAAAGATTCTTCTGATGTTCCAATAATGTCCTTCAGAATATTAGAGGCATATAGAATATCTCTGTGTCCTAAGAAGGAGTGGTAAAGAAAAGAGTGTAATTCTCCTCTGCTCAATTTCAACAGCACAATACCTGGGAACTTCACCACCTCCAATACCATTGGGCACCACCCTTCCTCCTTCTAAAAAATTCATAAGCACCATGGTTCAGATCCAAATCTGAGGTCAGCTGATAGTTTCTTACTGACTTGAAGAAAAGTGTCCTGATCTACACTGTAGAAGGATTTTCTCTACACTGCAAAAGGAGAGAATTGTAAAAGGCTCCTAAAAAGATTTTTGATCATCCCCATGATCCAGAGCAAAGCCCTTCACCAGCCCCACATGTGCCAGCCATCAAATCCAACGAGATATTTGAGTGCTGTCAATACACTACAGCAGCCAAGAAGAGTGACAGTCACCTTGACATATTAGTTTTGTTAGCATAGGAGAGTTACATGAGAGCCTGATGGCAGAAGATACCAACTCTGACTATTGGTTGCAAAGTGATTTATCAACCTTGTTTAAGTGGAAGTGTAGATTAGAAGGGAAAGGATTAAAGTGTGCAAATTATTCTTAAATTTACTGTCATATATGGAAATGCAAAATAGGAAAAACATGGCTAAAAATTTATAGGGTGGTACTAAAGTTCCTAAATCATCAAAATACCTCCCAGGACATGTTTTTCCCTGCTTAATTCAATGAGCACTTGCAAAAGGAAAAGGAAGTGATATAGGAGGAATAGTAAAGAACCAGAAAGCACTCTACATGTATTCCTGATACAGTTCTGAATTTTAGTAGCCTGTGACCTTGCACAGCGTCATCTGTGCCCCTGCCTACATTTACCAGCACCAAGCAAAGGGGTACTTTTTAGCCAGTCAGATCATTAAATAAATGTGCAGATGCAGACTTATTTGCAAGAAACACTCACCCATGTTATGTCAATGCTCCACCAGATACTGTTCCTTAAAGGAAAATGCACTCATTCCACCTAAATTCTGATAAAACCAGAATGAGAAACAGCCCCAGCCAGAATAAAATGGAATCCAGTCCTGTACAACTTACTGTCATATTATCTTAAATACACTTTACCCCTTTTTTATGATGAAACTTTTGAGTAATTTATTTTCACTGTCTAGTAGAAAACCAGTATATTCAGAGATGGTGTCTTGCAGCCACCTCAAAGCCAATACCACCCCCTAAATATTTTAATGAAAATAATTTTTAATCCTGATTGATTGTTCATTATTCTCCCTGATAGTTTTTTTGGTTTTTTGTTCTTTTTTTTTATAAAGTACATTTGTTAAAGCATAAAATTGGTCAGCATTACAAATAACTTGCCCTGACAGCTGGAGGGCAGTATTTCCCTCACAATGAAAAACAATTTGTCTCCAGTGAAGGCAGATGTCAGAACAGTAATTAGTATGTTTCAACTAGAGAGGACCAACAATTCTTTAAAATCACCCCTGATGCAACTGAAATCTGAATCAATCTCCTGAAGAGTTTGGATGAAGAGGGATACAGTTCTTCATTTGCAAACAGTTTCAGTGTCCGTCCTTAGCATCCCATTGCTATGGAATGGGGCAGGGTAGACCAGCACCCCGGGCAAGATCTAGAGGTACCACCAACATCCCAGGGCTACTCCCCTGCTGTTCCTTCTAGGAACTGACTGTCAGGGTTTTACTCTTGAAAGAGTGTAACTTCTTGACTGCATCAGGGAGAGACATCCCACATTTGCAGGACACAGTAAGTTCATCAGCAGGGGTCTGGGCAGAGCCCAAACTGCTGTCAGCGAGTGGGACTCTGTATTGGCAGTCCTAAAGTTGCCGATGGGCAGAAAAGGAGCATAAGGAGGAAAGCATCAATGGGGCAGTGGTGGATGGCCAGTGAGAGGATGAGGAGGGAGCCTGGATTGCACAGGTGAGCCTGAGCACACCTTTTGACCTGGGTTTGAGCTGCCTGCCTCATGAAGCCGAGTTCACACTGTAGGCTATTTCCATATATTATTAAAGTCTCATCATCTTAGGCATACAACCCAGTTCATTTTTGTGCACCCAGAGATTACAGCTGAAATTATCAGTGATCTTCTGTAGGAGATGTGGGATGCATGCAAAATAAGCACACATGGTATAATCTTCAATATTGTTAGTTATGTTCCAAAAGGCAAAACTTAGAGCCAGTTTTAATTAGCATGTACAATGGAAAGTACTGGTTACATCTGTAAGGCATGAAAAGCTCTCAGGTAACTCAAATTAAATGCCACCATATTTTATTTCCACTGAAATGAGGAACACCTTAACTCATACCTAAGTCTGAATATTTCTCCCAAGATTTAATAAGTATAACAATAGTCATTCTGAATCCGTGTTATCCATGTAGTTGCCTGCTGTGGTTTAATCCCAGCCAGCCAGTAAACCCCACACAGCTGCTCTCTCACTTTCTGACCCTGGGGGGAATGGAGAGAGAATCAGAAACATGGGAAGGTGAGAAAACTCAGGGGTTGCGATAAAGACATTTTAATAAGTAAAGCAGAAGTTGTGTATTCAAGCAAAGCAAAACAGGGAATTAATTCACTATTTCCCATGGGCAGGCGTTTTGCCATCTCCAGGGCCCCATCATGCATAACAGTGACTTGAAAAGACAAACACCATCACTCCCCTTTTCTTCTTCCTCGTCCAGATTTATATGCTGAGCATTATGCCATATGGTATAGAATATCATAGAAACATAGAATCATGTAATTGTTTCAGCTGGAAAATAAGTCTAAGATCAGTTAACCCAGCACTGCCAAGTCCACCACTAAACCCTGTCCCGGGTGCCACATCTACACGTCTTTTACCTCTAGGGATGGTGATCCCCACTTCCCTGGACAGCCTGTTCCAGTGCTTGGTAAGCCTTTCCATGAAGAAATTTTTCCTAGTATCCAATCCATACCTTCCCATGTACAACTTGAGGCCATTTCTCCTTGTCCTTTTGCTTGTTATTTGCGAGAAGAGACTGATCCCCACCTGGCTCCAGCCTCCTTTCGGGTGGTTGTAGAGAGTGATAAGGTCCCCTCCAAACCTCTTTTTCCCCAGACTGAACAATCCCAGGTCCCTTAGCTGCTCCTCATCAGATTTGTGCTCCAGTCCCTTCCCCAGCTCCATTGCCCTTCTCTGGACTCACTCCAGACCCTCAATGTCTTTCTTGTAGTGAGGGGCCCAGAACTGAACCCAGATTCAAGGTGCACCCAGATTCAAGGTACACCCACTGCTGGGTATAAGGGGACAATCACTGCCCTGGTCCTGCTGGCCACATTATTTATGATACAAGCCAGGTGCCACTGGCCTTCTTGGCCACCTGGGCACACACTGGCTCATGTTCAGCCACTGTTGACCATCATCCCCAGGTCCTTTTCCTCTGGAAGTTTTTCCAGCCACCCTGCCCCCCAGCCTGTAGTGCTGCCTGTTGCTCTTGTGATCCAAGTGCATCACCCTGCACTTCACCTTGTTGAACTTCATACCACTGGCCTCTGCCCATCCTCTCTGCCTGCTCAGAACCCTCTGCAGATCCTTCCTACTCTGCAGCAGATCAACACACTCTTGTGTATATATCCCTTTTGTCAGTTGGGGACAATAGTCCTGGGTGTGTCGCCTCCCAAGTCCTTGTGCACCTCCAGCCTCCTTGCTGGTAAAAGCGGTGATGAGGAGCAGAAAAGGCTTTGACTGTGTGTCATCACTGCTCAGCAATGGCTAATCATCCCTGTGTTATCGACAGTGTTTCCAGCAAAAATCCAGAGCACAGTCCCATACCAGCTGCTATAGAGAAAATTAACTCTACCCCAGCCAAAACCAACATATTGCCCAATTCCTATTTGAAAATTACAACCAAATTATTAGCCTGCCTCCAATCCAAGCAGCAGGGGAAAGGAGCTACTGAGTGATGAAGTCAGCAGTCCATTACACAAGCAAATCTGTATACATGCTAAGTTAGTGGAATCTGAGTAAAATAAACTAAATCACGCTGTGATACTAGCCAACAGAACTGCATTATATTTACTGTGTTTGCTTTTTATTTTTGAGAACCCTAAATACTGCTTCTTTTTATGTTGCTTTCCTTATTTTCGAACACATAGAGTATTGATATCAGGTTCCAGCCACCTCAATAGGCAATTTCAAAGAAGCTCCTGACATGATTTGTGTACCAGTGGTCAATTGTTCTATTTTCTCACAGAAGGTCATTGCTAAGACAAATGCCTGACAGAAATCTGCTGTTTTTCATCATTAGATTTTTTCTTAGTTGATAGATTCCTACCCAGGGAAGCTTTACACAAGTTGCACACTGAGAAAGGCAGAGAGACTCTACTGTGGATTTTTACCATTTTATCTCCAACTCAAAGCTTTGCAAACTGTTTCTCAAGGGGAGCCAGGTCCGCTGCATCTTGGGCTATCTGCTGCTTCCTTTTCAAAGCAGTGGTCTAATGCAGGCTAGGATTTGAATTTTCAAATGATTTTTTACTATCTTCTGGCTAAAAAGTTAATGCCAATCTGGTCATAAATTGAGGTTAAGCCAGGTCTTGAAGCCATCTTTGGGGCAAAAAGATTTCCTTATTTGTGAAGGTATTGTGGGGGTTGCTGGAAATGCGCACAGATCCAGTACTAACAGCACAGCAATGTTGATTTTCACCTTCTGAGGACTTTGCAGCTTTCTACATGGAAACGCTGAGCAGCTTTTTTTTTTTTTAGGGATATGAGCTTTTAATTATTGTATTAACATTGTCAACTGTCAAACGCTTTGAAATAATTTAATATTCCCAGTCTCCTTACAACCTCTTTATTGATATTCATGAAGTGAATCCCCTCTTGAGATGTCTAGACTGAATGTCAATATGGTTTATAGATGAAGACATGGTTTATAGATGGAAGGTATTAATAATTGAATCCTGAAATTGTTTAATTTTACTTCAATAAAAGGCCAGGCAGGAGAAGAACCAATATACCTTTTTACTAAATTGATGTACAAGTGAGTATAGAGAACTGGAATAATTTCAGCCATCAATGATGAAGAAAAAAATTATTGACTTTGAAGGCATATTTTAATAAACAAAATTATTTTCTTGGAAGCATTTTCCTGGGTGAAATTCCTTCTTGACACATAAGACATTATTAGAGATACTTCTTTATTGTGTCTACATGCACTAGACATAACTTACAGAAGACATATTTTAGCCTTCTGCCTCTCCTTGAAAGTCATACAAGAAAGGACTGAATAGAGACATGTTTGCAAAAACTATCACAGGAGTAGTTTTTAAGGTCTATGCAGGAAATGCAGAATAAATATTGTTTCTCCTGTATTATTCATAATGTCACAATAGCTGGTCATAGCAATCCCTCTGTCCTTATGAAATATTCTTATCCAATAATCTAATCAGGATGAGAAAAGGTCTGAGAATATCTTGAAGGAGAAGATTCCTAACCTTTCAAATAAGACAAAAACTTATTTCATGGACAAGCAGATGACAAATACAAACCTAGAGAAAAGAAGAAATATTGTCCAATCTGTAAATCACAATAGCTCTGCTGGAAATGTTGAGGTCCCAAAGATGTGGGAGACCACTTGATCAGTGCCTCACTTGCCCCTTATATCTATAACATTTTCTACTCATTGGTCAAATATCCACAGTTTGATCCCATGCACACTGAAGTCAAGATGACTTTATTTCTTATTGACTTAGCAGATATTGTATCTTAGTCTTGAAAAGATGCATTTATAGCTTCCTCAATTATGTTTTAAACCCTGATAGACCCAGTATTTATTGTTCATTAGTACCTTAGGTTTCTAAACAAATTTTTAGTTTTACTATGACTAGAATCAAAGTGTTTGATTGCTTTCATAAAGGCAACTAAGTGTTTTTCTGGGTGCACCTGTGACAGGAAGGAAACATTGCTATAGGTTTCCTGGTCTACATGGGATGTCTATTATCATTATGATCTCTTTTGAAAAGGCATATATTAAATCCTAACAGATATTCCATACTAATTCTGTCCCAGTGTAAAACAGTTCAAAAGTTAACCTGACTCATCTGAGTATGAACAAGGCTAAAAGATAATTATGACTGAAAACTGCAAGGAGATTTTAGCCAAGAGATGGATACTTAGTGCAGGGATTTCACTATGGGTTGCCTGCTAAGATTCAGGATTCACTAAGAACCTCTCATTAGGAGGTTGATCAAGACCTTCTCATAGGAAAATAGCACATCAATTTTAGTCTTAGACAGCACTGGAATAGTACCCGTCTCTGATAACTATGCTTTTAAAAGACAGATATGCCTGTTGTTATCACAGTACCAAATCAGCAATCATGGAATCATAGCCTCACAGAATCATTAAGGTTGGAAAAGACCTCCATGGTCATTGAGTCCAACCTTTGATGGAACAAACCATAACATTAAGTGCTACATCCAATAGTTTCTTGGACACTTCTAGGGATGTTGACTCCACCAATTCCCCAAACAGTCCATTCCAATATTTATCCACCCTTTCTGTGAAGAAATTACTACTGATGACAAACCTGAACCTTCCCTGGCACAGCTTGCAGCCATTGACTCTTGTCACTGGTTGCCTGGAAGAAGAAGCCAACCCCATCTGGCCACAACCTCCTTTCAGGCAATTGTAGAGAGTGATAAGGTTCCCTCTGAGTTTCCTTTTCTCCAGACTAAGCATAGAATCACAGACCGTGCTGTGTTGTAAAGGATCCATTAGGATCCTCATATCCAACTCCTGTCCCTGCACAGGGCACCTGGAGAATCCCACCATGGGTGTTACCTGAGCACTGCTTGAACTCAGACTTGGTCGTGTGATCCCTTCCCTGGGGAGCCTGTGCCAGTGCTCCCCAACTGCTCTTCATGTGACTGACTTTCTAGATTCTTTTCCAGGGCCATTGCTCTTCTCTGGACATGCTCCAGCACCTCAATGTCCTTCTTGAAGTGAGTGGCTCAAAACTGAACACAGTATGTGAGGTGTGGTCTCACCAGTGCTGAGTACAGAGGGATAATCACTTCCCTAATTCTGCTGGCCATTCTATTTCTGATACAGATCTCATGCCCTTGGTCTTCTTGGAAACTTGGGAACATGCTGGCTGGTGTCCAGCCACCATTGATCAGCTCTCCCAGGTCCTTTTCCATCAAGCAATTCATGTAGAAATTTAATTCATATCTGTGCTATAGTGGCCAAGAGGTCCACAACTCCTAGCTTCTAAAGAAACATAAAATTATATTTTTCAAAAGCAGTAAAGAACAGCTTTCATCACAGAAAAAAACCAAACCAAACCAAAACAAAACCAAACCAAACCAAACCAAACAAAAAACCCCCAAAATCACACAAAAACCCCAAACAAAAACAAACAAACAAAAAAAAATCCCAAAAAACAAACTAAAAAAGGGCATTTAAAATATTGACACATTCAGTCACATTTATGTTGTAGCAACTTTTCCTGTGCAGTGATATCCTTGACACATCTTAGTCTCTGATTCAGTGGACTCTATTTTCCTAATATCAGTCAAAGGCGTTTCCTTGGTCCCTAAGGGAAAATGTAGATGCCTTGCCCTTGAAGGAGTTTTAGGTTCAGTGTTTTCCTGCAGTTCAGACTTTTTTGCAAGTCTTTTCACTCCTACTAGGCCTTTTCCCTCCTCCATCACTGGAACTGAAATGCTTTTCCCTTTTGCAACAGCTGTTAGACATCATGACTGAAAATCTCTAATATAAGAAGTAGACTTCTGGCAACATCCTCAGACACCTCCTTCCACCATCTCGGACCTCTGTGGGCTGTGTCCTGCTGTCTCTGACCCAGGACAGATCACACCAGTATCTAGATCCTTATCTTGACTGGGACTCCCAGGATATCTTGGAAAGCAAGCCGAGATCTGTCCTGCTGCATCACGTGTCATTTCACCAATTTAACTCCTTTGCCTGAGGTGAAGATACTGTTGACTTCCATAAGTACAAGAAAGCTCTTCAATACTCTTTCTCAAGTATGAATTCCCACTAGTTCCAAAGCAAATCAATATCAAACAACATGGAACATTGTACTGTTTACGTACATGTTTGTATTTTATTGGGGAAAAATGTCTTTTTGAATCCTTCTGCTATATTCAGATGGCTGGCTTAGGAGGAAGTGTATAAGAAAAGAAACAATTACATTCATATATGCATGGGTAACAAAGAACTGTCAGTTCTTTATTATCATTGTTGAGCCTAATCTTTTCACGTCAACAGCCAAATATACAATATGCCCTAACATTCCTGCACGGCTGATCCGGAAATGTCACTGTTTATGGAGTGTAATGAATCCTGAAACTTGCTCCACTGGAGGGCTTTTCCTCCACCCTCTAGATCCACTGTTCTTTTTGTTTCAGTCCCAAAATATGAGCATATTTTACCACAATGTCAAAAGTCATGTCAATTAAACATCATGAAAGAAGCAAGAACTCCACCTTGACAATTCATGATGGCCCATGTTCAGCTGAATTACAAATAGGACTTGTAATCTTAAGAGTTATGTCTTCTAAGCTCCACATATAATCATGCAATAGATATCCTTGATTTAGATTTCAGATGATATAATGCAAATAATTGCTCACAGCATGACATAAAGAAATGGAAAATATGGTATTTGTGTATCATTATGGGATAGCCATATGTCAGCAGATAGAATCACTTCTCTGAGTAAAGTTTGTACTTCTGAATAAATTTGTTGCATTGAGAAACTGGGAAGGACAGTGAAAGATTATATTATAGTTGGTTTTGTTTCCAGCTGATTTCTATTTTACTCATTCCTGCTCTTTTACTGGACAGTCTTCTTGTACCTGCTGTGTGATGTAGATCAGGAAATTGGTCTTAATAGAAAACAGCAGAAGAACAACAAGAACCCGCCCAAACAACAAAAACGAATAAAGCAAGAAACAGCTGCTGTTGCTTCTAGGTTAGATCACCTGAATGGTCTAAGCACACCAAGGAGAGGTGCTTGTGCTTGTAGGAGTACAACCAAGAAGAAGGAGGTTTGTACACAGACATCAGTTGGTATTTCAATAAAAAGTATCATGAAGCCCATAGACTAAAAGGACCAATATCATAGAAACATAAAAGAGTTTGTGTTGGAAAGGACTTTTAAGTATCATCTAGTCTACCCCCTCTGCAATGAGGAGGGACATCTTGAACCAGTGTTAAAGCTGGATCTCTCTGTAAACCATGATCCAAGTTAAGTTAAAGCCCCTGGGAATCTATTAGTTTAAATAGATTTTAACTAGGCCCATGACAAGTGTAGGGAATCTGTGTGTTCTGATCTCTCTACATTGCTTATTTTATATAACACATAATTTGGACAAAACAAAACATTTAAGGCAACCACAGAAATGTGAACATCATGAGAGCCTGAAGTAAATGAAAGTTGTGCTGCCTTTGGGTCTCCTTAAATTGTGACCATCTGTTGACCTGATGAAACAGGTGCTGAGCCTTTGCAACTCCACTGAAGCACAGGGAGCTGGGTGGAGTTCTGCTAAAGCTGAAAATCTTCACATTCTTTTCAGTCCATAGTTAGCTATTGGCTAGTATGTGCTGCCATTAGTTGAAACAGCCCAACACAATCTCATAAAGAAAATCAGTTTCTTTACAGATATAAAAATGTCAATTTTTTTTGAAATTAGTATTGTTTAATCCGTTGTATTTGGGGTTTATCTCCACAAGGAATAAATGCAGCAAAGTACTATTTCTTTGAGCTATGGGCACATTAATTAACAGCAAGAAGCGTTGGAAAAAATTACTATATTGTCAGTCTAACTTTACAGACAAAATATATTCAGGCAATTAATTTTAATATGTTCCAAATTTTATTCACTGTGGCATACAGAATGGAAATGAAATAGCACTTAGCTGAAAACAAGGAATAGCTCCTGAGCTAGAGCTAAATTATGTTACTCTTTTTAATTTCAGTAGTTCTTTGCTAATTCCTTTAAGTTAAGACCTGTCACACAATGCAGATTTGATCCAGTTAACTAGAAAAACAAGATCAAATCTATTAGGATACACTAAGCCAGTAGATAGAAGTTGCAGGGAAAAGTGACTTTTTCCTGACATAGCCATATTTCCATGGGATGCAAATTCCCCTGGCTTATGCCTACCAGCTAAAAAATATTGCTACAATCAAATGACAGTTTTAACAGAATTGTTGCATGGGGCAAGCAATCTGCTGAAATGCTTGAGAGGTTTAGGAAACTTATTCCAAACCACTAGAAAATTGCTACAATAATTTCTGCAGAATTTATAGTGCCATTGTAGCCAGTTTTTCTTTATACTATCCACATTATTGATTCAGCTGTGCTAGTAATTGTAAGGGATGATATTATAATAATGTCATTTTGGCAAGATGCAGTACTATTTAACTAATCCATTATTTTCTAAAAGGATTCCTTTTAGAAACCCTATGGTCTTACTATATCATTTATTCCTTTCTTCCTAGCCTTTGAATACAAACAGAAATAGAAATGGCAGGAGGTAACAAAGCTTGTCATATAATCTCTTTCCCCTTAACCTTTATTCAGGATGATGCCTTCAACTCATGAAAAGTCTGCTTTGGAGCAATGGGAAATGTTTGCTAGGAAACCTGAGGCAAAGTAAAATTCCGCTGTTTGCAGCTTTTCCTACAGATGTGGTATCCAGCCCATGTTTTGTCAAAAGGGTTGAATCTTTTGATTAAACCTGAGGCTAGTTATGAATGAATTGAAGCCAATTTATTGTTTTGTATTAAAAGAAAAAGATAAACCTCTGGATTTCACGTGCTTCCAGCTACAAATTGACCAAAATCTGAACTGTGAAGTTCTTGTTATTGCTTCAAAGAGGGAAAATGCCAGAGTTGAAGCCTGGAGAGAGAAGAGCTGTGATGAGCAGGAGGGCTGCAGGCAGAGGGTTGCAGTTATTCTTTCACATCCTGCATTTCACTCTCTGAGAGAAACTGTTCATATTCCTGATTTGCATCCCTGCCACAAATGAAAAAAAATGAGCAAAAAAGGTGCCCAGTAGAAGGCTGAAGTAGCCTGAAAATATCTTCAGTCTTTGGTTTTTGATTTTGCTTTCCCCCTCTCCCTTCCTCCTCACACAGACTGAAAACAAACCCACAATGCCAATTACAACTCATCTCCATGATATGGACATTTCATTTTTGTCCTGGACAAAACCCATGAGCTGGTTTAGGATATATAAGGAATAGTTGTCATATAGCTTTGTGTTTGTTACTAAAACAGAAGAGCTGCAGAATGAAATAAGCAAAGAACTTAAAATTTGAGTACTTCAAGTATGTTCCCATTTCAGCCTGAGAGCTGGTTTCCAGTAACCTGCATTGGCCTTTCAGAGACAAATAGGAAGTGCAGGAAAGTTGTTTGTTTTAAGGTGTATCCCAGGAAGCCAGTTTGTGCAGACAGTGAGAATGCTAGCTGCAGATACAGGAAGCATGCAGGAAAAAGCCACCTTGGTTTTAGAAGCAAGAACCCACCACAAGTTATTGTCCAGCATCTGCACTTGGCAGGTGATTAATTTTACAACCAGCAGAGAAAGGCAGGTAATGGGAAGATGAGCAAAATAGTACCTAGAAAAGGGGCAAAGTAAGAATCCAGATCAAGGGGAATGAAAAATTTCAGGCAAAATAGTATAACATAAGCTTTAGAGTATTGGAAAGAATTTAGTCTGTATACAGGACTGCCTAGGGGGATTAAAATAAGAAAATAAAAGTAAAATTTTTGTTTCACTACCTCATGGGAGAGAAAGAATAAGAATTGAATGTAATTTTGCAGCTAAACATAATAGCAGACAGTAGCACAGTTGTGAAAAACTGAAGGGGAAGGACAGACTATCGCAAATGATCAAGTGAAAATAGTTTAAGAAGTTAAGACATCCTCAGTTGGATTTTACCAATCACCCAACTGAAATGTGGTCATTGACTGTGTGAAAATCCCCATCACTCAACAGGAGAGCTCAAAGCACCCTTCACAGCACTTTTCAATGCTGTATCTCAGTAAGTTTTACAAAGGACTTCAAAGGATATTGTGCAGTTCTGGAAATATAAAAGATGTCCTCATTAGAGACAAGATCACTGGAGGATCGCTGCCTGCATAGAGCACAGAGAACAGAGACAATGATCTTACTCTAGAAAAAGTGCCTGGGGGTGACAGGGAAAACAAATACATCCAGAAAACAAGGTAAACTGGGTCAGGCACTTAGGGTGGCAGAGAACCCCGCAGCAATCATAAGGTCACCCACTGAGGAAAGCTGGGCTGTGTGGGAGTACAAAAGTCCATTAACACAATTGTGGAAAACAGAATAAATGAGAAAACTCAAATGTCTAAATTGTACCGGATGTGCACAAACAATTGCAAAACAGGAGCTGAGAAAGAAAGGCAATGAAATTCTTATGGTGGTTTCCAGTGAAAGAAGAGGCTGTCTACCCACACTGATGAAAAGGATGTCAGTACTTGTTATAGACAGCTAAACTGTTCCATCAACAACCAATTGATTTGCATCTGAGCTGTGGAATCAGTGCACCACCAGTGACAATCATCCCTTCTAGGGAGGGTGCTTTATAAAACTGAGTTTGGACCAATGACAGTCAAATGTTGGATGTTGAGAGTTCACAATGTACACAATCAAAAGCAACAGGGAAATGCAGATGCAGCACCTAGCATCACACATTTGTCCTCTCTTGATCAGAGGAGTTAAAATTTTCTCTATGGGTTTTGCTCTAGCAGTTCTAGAATGGCTAAAAGGCTATGGAGCTTGGAGGAACGCTGAAAAGAGAGTGAGCCCTATGCTATCTCACTAGATTACTGAAATGTAGAATTCCACTTGAGAAAAAAGGGGATTAGAGGGGCTGCAAGGATATGAAACAATGTTGGACTTTCTAATACTCTTTCAAAAGGAGGGAATGATCCAATAGTAGTCATAGCAACCAATATCTTGGAAAGTTGCCCTGTTCAGTAGAGAACTGGTAAAAAAATAAGCTCCTACTACTGATGACTGAGGGCAGATTTATTAAAGGCAAAAGTTCTAATTTTAACACCAAATCCATTTTTTGGCATACTGATTTACACAAGTCGTTCAGCCAAGGAGCCAGAATTCTCCACAGAGCCCTTGGTCTAAAACTTAAAAGCATCAGCCTGGTTACAAATGTGTTTATACGTAAACTGAGCCTCTCCCGAGAGAAATGCCAAGCATCTGGCAGGTGCTGGAGAGCAAGCTAATGGTAGTTTATAACCTGATAATATCCAAAACAAAAATGAAGACTGCCAAAGGAGGTAACCTTCTATATGAGATGGCACATGGATGAAAGATCACTGTGTTTAAAGCAACCCAGCAGTAATGTCAGCAAAAGGAAGAGCAGGTGTCATAAAAATGAAAAACACTGCAGTAAAAACCAAGCTTGAGATGAGCACACTTTGTCAGCCAATAAAAAAAACAAACCTTTACTGGGGACATAAATGAAATAGAAAAGGTTGTCCAAAATCTCCTGTACTTAAAAAGCCACGTGAAATCCCAAATAGCTCCGGAAAGTGCTGGACAAATATGTTCACTACTTGTGAAGAAAATGGCACGAAGATGGAAAACAGTCATCCCATTTCTGTGCGGTATAGGTATAGACCTTCATCCCAAATAAGTTGAAAATTTGGATGGAATTACTGAAGCAGCAGTTGCCCTGCACATATGCTTAGAGTGCACTTCAGCTGGTGTCTGAGGTTCACTGAGATGGAACTAGCTGGAAGGAGGCTTGCGTGTTGCACACAGCTGAAAATCCAGCATTTCCTACCTAGTTCTTCTAACAAAGAGCCAGAAACTTCTTCATTTTAGAAACGTGCATTCTCTCATGTTAATGAACATGCTACATGAAACAAAGACCATTTCTCTTGCCAGTAACTTCAAAGGGCTTAGATCAAGTGTTGAGTGAAAATACACTTATGGCAAAAATCATTGAAATTCAATGCCAAGGCTGCTCCAAAAGCTATTTTCTGTGCTCCTCCTCCTGAATTTTACCATTTTGGTTGCAGTTTATCAAAGCCCTTGGGGTATAGTATAGTCTATAACGTGCTTGTTCTGACATTACATTAAAGAGTGCTCTATGAAGCTATCAGTATTGCATGCAAGTGCTGCAGCCTTGCTTATGAAAAATATTTGTGATACCTGAAAGTGTGGTATTGTACTGTTTGACTTGGCCTTCCTTGATAGAAATGTTAGGAAAGCCAGTATTGTAATATTGTGTATTGTTATGAGATTAAAAAAAAAAAAAAGAATTATTATGCTGAAGATTTTTTTTTCCCAAAGAGATAATATCCCACAGTGCTGACAGGCTTTTTTCTCTAATGATATATGAATTGGAGCTAACAGGGGAGGCAATAACTGCAGGCCTTTTGATTAATCTATTTTCTTTGGTTTTCTCTTTAAAATGATAGATTGGTCCATGAGGACAGTTTGCCATAGATATTTGCAATAGAAGTGTGAGGTCCAAACAAAATAAGGAACCAAGGTTTGTTTAATATATTGTAGACATCTGGTCTATTTTCACTAGGAAATTAGCATAGAGTTATCATCTAATTATTGTCATATGTGAAAAGCTGAAAAAAGAATCCAGGTATATCTGATGACACAGGGCTAGAAAAGAAAAAGATTCCTGAAGCATAATTTAAAAGAAGGATGTATTTTAGCTTTACAATTTAACTTCAGTGATTCAAATCTACCGGATGCAAAAAAAGAAAATAAGCAAAGGAGAAAAATATCCCTTTCAAGTCATGACATGCTTATGATAAGTCTTTCATAACATCTTGGTTGCATTACTTTTGCCTGTTTAGAGTCAATGAGTTGCCTCACTTTTAAAAAGTAAAGACAAGTGATAGAACAAATTGTACTGGATAGACAACAGCTGTACAATCTGTACCTGTGATGGTGATAAAGTTATCTACTCAGAACCAAGTACAATTTCCATGTCTAACTCAGACCTGCCAAATGGTATTCTGCAAAATGATACAATTTATAAAGCCTCTTTGCTAAATAGCATTATTTCAAATATTGTGAAATGCCTTTAAAATTACCGTAGAAGTCATGGCAATGTTGATGAGTGTGATTCATAGAATGGGCTCAACAATTTGTTGAAATATTGTGTGTCTCCACCCTTCTCCAACAAGACAGCCTCCAGCATATAACACTATGTAAGGTGTATTTAATTACTTCTGTGCACTGTGGTCTTAGCAAACATGCAAACTGTGGGGAGAGAGGAAACTAGGCATTGGTCAGGGGCAACATCCAACAAATATGCAGCTGATGGTTGAGGTGTGCTACACAAACAAATCAGATAGAGGGCTGCACACTTAACAGAGGATTTTTGATTCCTTATAGCAAAATGGATGAAGACAACCCCTTCTGTGATGACAGGAGTGGAATATCATTCAACCAGTAGCTTTAATTTAGCAAGCCAGAAGTGCTGAAGTGGTGTTAATGGAGGGCCAAACATTTTAAGACTTTGAAGATAAGTTAGCTAAGGACTTAGTGAATTAAATCACCAGGGCAGAGACCCATCTCTCGTATGTTAAACATCTGTGTGTTTATGTTGGAAGGCTTCCTGTAAAAGGAGAAATAGACACCTCCTGAGACAAGTTCTGTTGATCAGTGTCTCTCATCCTTGGCTACCCAGGAAACATCTGAACTAAGCACTTCGACTTACAAAAGCTGAATCTGGACCCGTGAGTTTGACTCTCGATTTTTGTGACCCATTTGACACTCACAGTGGTGCAAGATTATAAGGAAGTTACTAATTCCCTTTTTTTTAATTTTTGCATGGTGTAGATATGGTGTATGGTATTCACCACTAGACTTAAATCCACTTTGTCATTTGCTGTAGCAAATCCCTTCAAAAGGAAGAAAAAGAATGTCACATCACATTACTTCTTTTTAAACCATTTACTAATTGTTTTGATCAACCTCAACATCCATTTTTAGGCAAATATAATGATTGGTTATAAAAGATACCCTATGCCAGTGCCATTGTATTATCTATTTTGCTAGGAAAATATATATTTACACTGAATCTTTAGATTGAGGAACCACTTTTATGGCCCTCTTTGGACCCCGACACCTAGGGGCTGATAAAAGTAAATCTCCTTTTTACTGCTTTGGAACTACAGACCTGAGTGAAGAAAGGGATATAACCACAGCAGACAACTGCATCTAAGGCAGGTTTTGCTCACAGTAGAACGGTTTATTTCTGGCTTGTTTCCTTTTATTTCTTAAGCCTTTATCTTTCTATACTGTTTGTGTTTTTATTCCTGGTTTACTTACCAGGAAAGTGGTGTTGGACCACTCAGATGACAGAAAACCACACACACCACTATGGAATGTAGGTGTTTAAGTAGTGACATCCATAGCACTTCTATATTGCTTTCAGGAAGTTAATGTGGCTATTCTGAGTCATCTAGGCTTTCTTCAGAGAGTAGGGAGGTAGTCTCTATAGTACTGTAGAGAAGTAGTAGTAGTATAGAAAAATTCCAAGGGAAAAATCATCCCACATGTTTTTGGTGCCCCTTCTGAGAACTTTGCCAAAAGAAATCCTTAAAGAGGAGGCAACAAAAGAGACTGAGTTGTTAGCTCTTTCTTTTTGACTGAAATCTGTCTTCCTATATAACAGAGACAGAAAATGAAAAAAAATCCAGGTTGTTAGAAGAAATGGAAAAAAAGAAAAGATATGGCAGCAGTATAATTCTGCCTGAAGGTAAGATACGTGTTGCAATGTGCACTGAATTTTTCACTGAATTAATTTGCATGAATATTGCACAGGGAAATGTGTATGTGCTGTGCCTTTAAATGTAGATGCTTCCCAGAATGTTATTTGCATGTTCACAAATTATGTATTCCTATTGTACCATGTACTGGAAAACAAAAATAAATGCAGTTGCTACAAGGGAGGAGGGTCTTTTTAATCTTTAATTAAAAAATGAATGGAAGTGTTCTTTGATGATGTCAATCTCAACTTCATAAATGACCAGATCATACCCTAATCCAGTATCTTTGGCAGACTAGGATATACTGACTAATTAAACAAAAATAGTCAGTATTGATATATGAGAACAATCATGCAACTCTAATTAAAGTTGTAACAAATTGGTTTTTAGTCATTTCATGCATTCAGCAGCAACCCAAATGGCACTTATTTTGTAAAAATACAATTTTAATCTGTCTTATTGAAGGAAGCCAAAAGCTGAACTCTTTTACACCTATAAATGCACTGACACACTCTGTGAAATCTGTTTTGACAGCTTCCTATAATATTTAGCTAGCGATGACAGGCAAGCTAAAGAATCAATAACTAAACCTTTGGTGCATGTTGCAATCAAGAGCAATTATTTATTTGTCATGTTGAGTCATTTGGATGGTGAATTATTGTTCAGACCCATCATTTAACCAGACAACTGTATATATGAGCTTTCAATTGGCTCCCTGGTCCCTTGGGACTTCAGTTGAATTATTCTGATGTGAATATTCATGATGTTTGAAGATGGTGTTTACCACTTCATTATGGCAAAGATTTAAGAGTTGTTCTACAGTTCCTGGAAGGGAGTAGCCATGACATTTGGGAAACAAATAGCTATGGTTACACCACCTGCACAGCTCATATGTGAAGCTGCAGCTGCTAAGACAGCTCCATGCATCTGTGCACAGTGGGGTGATGGGATTTATATGGAAAAAGCAATGCTTTGTACTGGGTCCAAAAGCCAATGGTTGTAGGGAATCCCACAGACTGCCAGGTCTGCCTGTTGGGCACCCACCTAGGATGAGGCACACAATGTATGATTTCAAAGCTGTGCCTTGCAGCCCGGGCTGATGGAATGAAGACCCCTGAGGTTGACTCTGATGCCCCAGATGCTCAGTGCTAACAGCTCATTTCTCACTTGATGGCACTTTTCAACATAAAGTACCCCAAACGAGCAAATAAAAGCTGAGACATGGAAAATCTCCAGGTACCTTTGAAATAGCTGGATGTCTAACTTTACTGAACATAAATGGTCAAAGTAATTCTTCTCCCATTTATCTAAACCACAGCTATAGTCTTCTCAAGGACAGAGTGCAGAAAACTTTGATCATGAAATTCAACAAGTCCCAGTGATATTATTTGTGCTCTTTTTCACAAATGCAGCTGTTATTTTACAGGCCTCCCATGAGACACAGAGACAGTATGTTCCAAGAATGGAAGAACTGAGTGCTCTTCTGTGATTAAAATGGATTAAAGTCTGAACTCCTGTGCTGATAAATATTTGCATTATTATATAGAGACTATATGCTGTGGAAGTTGCATGATAGTACAAAAGTGGAGTCGGCTAAAAGTTTGATTTTTGCATTGGCCACAATAAGAGGTTCAAGAGTGTCTTTGAAGTTTAGAAACTCACATCTCAAATGGTGTTTTGCCTTTGCCAGTTTACTGACTAACTGGAATATAGATTTACTTGCCTCTGAAAAACTGTGCCTGTATTAGCTTCAAAGTTGGCAGAGGTTTACAGAAAAACTTTTATAACATTGATGGTATTGACTGACACATGCACTGTGCTGGTGTCAAGCTGGCTTGAAAATTTGAGGTGTTTCACTCTAAGTTTCCCAGACATGAGGATTTCAGTCTCATCAGCAGTTTTGAAAAATCTTGGATAGATGTCTTTCTAATTGTGGTACCAATATCTTGCTAGTACATTAAATTCTTTAAAATAGGAAGACAATATTACTTGGGGAGCTGACAAACCTGATCAACAGGAATAAAGTTCTGGAGGTGGGACTTAACACTGCTGCTAGAGCTGGCTTCAATGCCACATCAACCAGGTCCCATCAGTGCAAACCTTTCTTAGCATCTCTCCCTTCCTTTTCTAAATGAAATCTTAATGAGCATTATAAAAAAAAAAAAAGATGAAGCAAAACAAAGAAAAAAAAAAAAAAAAAAACAAAAAAAACCCCAAAAAAATACCAACAGACAAGTTGGCTCACAAAGGTAGATAAAGCTGTCTCTAAACAGCACAGTGTTTCAAGGAGCAATGGTTCTTTCATGCTCCTTAAATCAGAAAAAAGACACCAAGAGCCCTTCCTTACAGTCAGTAAGATACAGGATTCAGTTGTCTGCAAACTAGAAGGTCAGGAAACTCAAGTGCAGAGCCTGTGGAGCCTCCCCAATTGAAAACCTATTAATAATAAAAAAGATTATTCACTGCTATCAAATATAATTACAGGCATCAAATACCCTGGAGCTGAAAGACCATTTATTTAACATATAGAGTAAGCAGATGTAGTTGTGTGATGCACCTCTCTGCAGCATCTTAACACAGGTGACAAAATAAACCACATTACTAGAGCTATAATAGTGATTATATACAGGGATTTTATGTAGCACAGTATGCTCAGGAAAAAAATTATCACCTTACTTTTGTGTAATTTTAATGCATTTTAATGAGTATTTTATCAATCCATCCAGACATTTTATGTCTGTAGCTTCAGGTCCAGGGACTGAACTATTCTGCAAGCCATTTTTAATGATTCCTTGTGTACTGAGTGAATCACACAAGCACCTGGACTGTGATTTGTGTTTCTTAATCTGGAAGTTAAGCTCAGCTACAGCCCAATGCCTGGGTCCAAACACAGTGACCAATGGATTTAACTGATAGATTACAACTGAGGTTTGAGGCCGATCTTTTGTATTGGAGGAATATCTCCATAGCTAAACTACAACACCAACAAAGATGGAAAACACATGGTTCACAGGGTGTGTCTATTTCTGTCAAATATTTTATCTGACTGGTTCAATCTTAGGTCTTGGCATCCTCACCACCTACACTAAACATACATTACTTCATTTTTGAGTAAACTAACTCCTTCCCTCCAGAAGAAATCTCATGTGTAGTGAAAAGTTCAATCCCAGCACTACTCTTCAGGTGTGAGGTGGATGAGAATTGCTAAGATGTGACCTCTTTCAATTTATGAATACCTCAGTCCCCATTTAAAAGGGGCAATATAAGTATATAGGTATATCTACTTTTTGCCCCACTCATGCCACCTTTTGGCCCACTCCTGCCTTGAGGATGTGTTCACAACCAAAGTGTGCTCAGACTGTGCCCTGGCCTTGGGGGCAGGCAGGGGAAGGACAGACTCAGATGAAAGTGCCTGGGATCCCCTTGGTGAGACCTAAGTTACCCAACCTTGTTAAACTGCCAGGCTTCTTTCCTGTGCTTCCACTCCCATTGTCGCTGCTCTCCAAGATGCAGATACACAAAAAGCTTGACAAGCAGCACAGAAAGGCAGAAAACACATGTGACAGCTTAATGGCTTTGAGAAAAAACATGCCAATGTTTATATTTGCAGAAGTAAGGCAGCACGTCTTTAAGTGACACAATGGGCTTCATTTGTTAGGGCATTTGATTAAAGGTCTCACATAATTTGTAAACTAACAAAAGCTTCATCAGGCACTGAAAATTATTATTATTATTATTATTATTATTATTATTATTATGCATTTGTACTGCACTCAGTCCTAAGATTTCCAGACAAGAAGTGACAGCTACACAAGAAGTAAAAAGAATAGAATAAAACAACTTTAAGAGTAAATATCTGAATGTCTTAGTCACAAATAGCTTAAAATTGAGGTAATTCCCTACATTTCTTCTGCCAGTTGCCACCCGTATGCACATACCGGAATATATGACATATATATTAAAATATATATGCCAAAGTTACTTTTTTCAGGATTAGATATGTCATAATTATCTTGTTTTCCTGAAATAAATGTGTATTATTATAATCTTTGACTATTTCAAAAGCTAAAACTACTATCTAAACTAAATCGTAAATGTGGGACACACAGAAGTATGTGATATCTAACTATTAATTTTGAATGAACTTTATGAAATGTTGCATAAAACCATTATCAGTTCCTTTAGAATGTTTAGGGATTAAAAAACATAAAAGCTAAAATAAAATCTGACTCTTTTGGAAAAGACCTCATGTAACAATATTAGCTTTTTTTTTTTTTTTTTTCATTTTGACCAATACAGTTAATTTTTCCCAATACCCCTTTGCAGCAGTTGGCAGATGTCCTTGTGCTGTGGGGTTTTTTTTCCCATCAGTTTTATTTTTTCTGCTTCCTATGGGTTTTTAGGAACTGCAGCATGCAGGGATGATGCAATGACTATGATGACTATGACAACTCCACCAATATAAGCACAAAATAGTACAGGACATTGAAAAAGAAAAGATTTTAGGGATCTAAAAAGGCTGAAACCACTTCTAAGAATTCAGGCTAAAAGCATTCCATTCCTGTTGTAAACAAGCAGCTAAAAGCTTGGCTTTCACCAACAGAATTGATAGGAGCCCAAAGCAAGGTAGAAGAAATGGCAAATAAATAATCAGAATTTTAGGTTGTGGTATTCTCCAAGAATTTTAAATCCAGGGAACAGATTAGGACATTCCATTTCCTCATGATTTTAGATGTATTTGTCCTGAGTTTAAGGTGAGTAACTGTGTGAATAAACAATAAAAAGGGCAATAAAATCTAACAATCCAGGTCCTTTGCTGACAACAACAGTGGCACTGACTGCAGCAGGCACACTCTCACTTACATGGATGGACGATTTGGACCAAATTTAGGGTAACTTTTGAATTAAGAGATATTAAGTCAACAATCAAAATGTCCAGAGAAAAACAGAGAAGGAGAAGTGGTGTGAGAAACAGATAAAGAAGTGAACATGAAGAAGTTCCTGCAGGAGACTGGGGAGAGAATACAGCATCCGAAACAGGGGACTGGGTGAGGCAATTACCACATGGTCAGAAAAGTAGGAACAGGACAAAGCTTTGTAATCTCACCTGCTGTGATGGACTACATTCCTGGCCCTGCTTTCCATTTTCATCTCCACTTTGAATCATTCTACATTCAAGAAAAGACTGATGAAGTTCCAATCAGATTAATCTCAAATGCACACAGAGATTCCTCAACATCAGGCAGAGTTTTTCAATACAGAGTGAGCTTCCCACCTCAAAGTTCTGCCACTATACCAGTGAAGGAAACAACACAGATGAGAGAGTCCAAGTTGTATCTGTTTCACAAAGTGTGAAAGTCAGGCAAAAATTAAAAGCAAGTAAAGTGGGTGTTTGTCTAAAGATATATGTAGGAGTTGAACAGACTGAGTAAAATTAGAGATTAACTCCTCACCTATGATACAGACATCAATATCTCCCAAAAAGAAATTAGAACAGTGAAGGAAAATCTGAGGTAAGCTGGGGCTGTGACAGAGTGGGAAGAATAGAAGGAACTCCTGTAGGAAGTCACTGTGCAGGGGCTACACCCTGTGTAAAAGGAGCCTGTGGGAGTTGATGGATTGCTACTTCATGGCCACTGAGAAAGAGGAAATCTGGAGTCTAGCATCAGAAAAAATATTGAACTGAAACTCCCTGCCTGTGATAGGTACATATTTGGAAGAACGAGACCAAGAGGGGGCCATATTCAGTTTTAGCTGTATTGGGTTGTACAGAAAGAATAGGGTCTTGGCTTCCAAGGCATCAACATTAAAAAAAAAAAGTAATACAATGCAGTTATTAGAAAACAGCAATTGAAAGCCCAAGAGAGTTATGTCTTTTACATAATGTGTCTGTTTTCTGAATAATTCTTTAGAAAGATTTGCTCAATTAGCAGTAAGAAATAAATATTCAAGGAGAAAAGAAAATGTGTTCTTAGTGAATTAGTCTGATTAATTACATTTACAATCTGTTACTTTTAGTTCATGCTTTCAAAATATTGCATTTTTGACGAAGAATTGTGCTCAGCTGTTGAGTATGGAAAAGGGGGTCTAATAGAAACAACCCATAATCTGCAGGTTTATGCAAATATATTGGTTGCACATGTACAAACATATTGTTCATTGTCAGTTCACTGAGGTTGTTGGTTTTACTCTGTGAATAAGTCCCTGAAATCATCTTGTAGCTCCTGAGACTCAGAATAAAATGATTGTTGTCCCTGGAGACAAATTTTTCAGAAACATAACAATGAAATATGTAAGAAAAGGCAGTTTGATTTGTTTGAGATATGTATATAGAGCACAGTCCAGCTACCAAAAATTTGAGAAAAATTCTTATAAATTTTGTTGAATTAGAGTCTTTAATAAAGCAATTTTAATTTGTGTCACTTGATGCTGAAACTTTGTGACCAATGGGAGGAAGTATTGCCTGTGCTGTGCACAGCCCGGAGCTCTCAGCCAGACGCTCCCGGGCTGCTCCAGCTGGGAGCAGAGTCATGTGTAGGCACAGGCTCAGGGTCTATGGGCTCAGAGTAAAGGTAAAAGCCCAGCTGTTCTGCTTGGAATTTACTCTGCATGATTCCTGGGAAATCTGCCAGGTTTATGCTTAGGCAGCACAGGACTTTCCATGGAGACTGCGGGGAAAAAATAGTCCTCTCTGGGTAAAACACGGGCAAAGCCTCCAGGGAATCCTCAGAGGGAAAACGCAGAGATTTTTCATCATCTTCCTTACAGCAGAGGTGGTTCAAGGCTCATTCTGTATTGCAGTTAGAAAAAAAAAAAAAATAGCTGCATTTTTTTTAATAATCCTTTCAGTTTTTATGAATGTGTGCTTCCAATGAAAAGTTTGAAGTAACATCTATTTGCTCTAGAGAATCCCTGAAAATCACTCAGCAGTAGTAGTGCTAGGAAGACTTACCAGAAGAATAAAGAGCCTGGTTTAGCTGATGATGTATAGTTCCAGGAGCCCACAATGTGCTCTGCAGCATTCCCAGGTTAGGAGCTAACAGATGTGCAGTGTGCCCCTTCCAGCCTGCACCATTCCCTTCCCATGGGAACCAAGTTTTGGAAGGGCGATGATAACTTTGCAAATATCAGTGTCTCATCGCAACCCAGTCTTGAAAAACGCTTTTTCTTATCCAGGATCTGGAAAGTTTTCCCAGCTACTGCTGTGCAGACAAAACCTCCAGCAGCTACTGGCTCAGGCACAGAGGCCGCACATCGTTGCATGTGTTCCCAAGCTGGCTTTTTTCTTATCTGCCCTACACCTTCATGGTGCCTGTGTCAAAGCTGCCAGTGTAAACATTCCAAACAGGCACATCCCCACATACACACCAGCAAATATCTCTCATGCCTTATTTTCATGAATATTTCTGTGAATGAAACCTCAGTGCACCAAAGATTCACAAAAAGAGAACAGAAGCAGTCATAGACACTGTCTGAGTGAACTTTCTGATGCTAAGTAAAACCTAAACCAGCACTGTTCATCTCTTTATCCTAAGGTCCTTTGAATCTATAGGAGTTTTCTTCATACATGGACTGCCAAATTTGGCCCATAACTTTTCTTCCAGAAGTTCTAGATTAATCCAAAACTCTATACCAAATTATTTTAGCTTGTTTCATTAAATTTTCTAAAGATGTCACTTTGCAGAAGAAAAAAGGCTTTGAAAAGGTACTGACTGAAAGGTTAAAATTTACATAAGTCCAGCATTATTATCATTATTAATACCTACATACTCCTCAAAAGCCTCAAGATGCTTCAAAGAATTAAATTATACTGATTTTAAAGGAAGTGGGAAAAGTCCTGTCACCTACATGATCCTAAAATTAAATTTTTCAAATCTCTTAGAAACATTCAGATGGAAGCATTTTTGCACGACCACATGCACAGAGAAGAAGAACTCATTTTATTATTGACCTTCACCTTCTTTGCCTGTGCTTTGGAGTTAACTTCAAGTTAACTGTACTCATGCCTCATCCCTTTTTCTCATCCTCCCCTCAGAGATGACATTCCAGCTAAACTGCTTTGGGTGAGGACATACATGGTGCAGGGTCTGGTGTCCCACTTTCTAGGAACAGGTCAAGCATAGACATGCTGAAGGTGTTCTGCAACACTCAGTGTTTCATGGCATCTGATAGGCAATCTTTGGCCTTTTAGTTTTCCCCAGAGGGGTTGTTGGGAATAGATTTTATTTTTGTTTTCATGACTGGATTAAAAAAAAAATCCTGATGTTTAAATTCTGAATTTAGTTAGATTTTCAATCTAATATAATGCTGCTAAAAAAGATCAGGCTGAAAGAGATGACCAGCAGGATCATTCTGTGAATGAAGGTGAAACAAAACCTATGACAGAACAGAAGGGTCTGGCCTCTTTGAGTAAATAAATACCTTAAATGCAATGTTGAAAGCTTTCCCTGGTATCACATAAACCTATCAGTTAGCTGAGCTGAACTCTCTGTGGAACCAACAAACATGTTTAACCAAATTGTAGTTTATGCAAATCACTTTACATAGCTTTGAACTTAACTCTCATTTATTCCTAACCCTAGTTTACAAGGAATTTTCTTTCTCTCCTTAATTATTTGCTTTTGTTTGGTTTTTATTCCATATCATGGCATGATCTCTGCTGTAGGAGGGGCAAGTTCCACATCAGACAGCTGCTCCAACCAAAAAAACCTAACCTAGATAAACAAGTCTCTAATCTGGAGGCCTATGAAAGTTCTCCAGACAAGGTCTGCTCCCTGCTTGGGGTTCATTTTGCTTTCTGGTTCTCATATATAGAGGCCTGCTTGGGAAAATCAGACAGACTGTGTCTGCTTTGAATTTATCAGGCGAACACACACACAGAAAACAAGAGTGTTTAGACTCTGGGCTGCTGGTGAACGCTCAGAATTCCCCACTGTCCCAATGACTGTAGAGCTAGTTGGCACATCTTCAATAAAAAAATTACATCAGTGATGCTCTGGAAACTCAATTGAGGCATAGGAATGACAAGAAAATAAGCAAATCCACAGTGAAAGCTTTGGCAAAAATTCTCTACTTCATTTCAAACGTTATTTTTAGTGACAAATGAATTACTAGTACAGCTCCTCATAATCTATTTTTTTCCATTTCTCAGACTCTTTTGGGGAGTGGTATAACTTTAGACTGTAAAAATATGCGCCATCTGGTTTATACATAATTGAGCCACTCATACTCACATTTTTTGGATGTAAAGCCATGCTTTAGACAGAACTGGAGAAAGGCTGTGAGAAGTTACACATTGTTGAGAGCAAAGCTGACTCCGCTTCACTGCCTCTAGGCATGTCCCCCAGGTGGCCTCGGTTTTGGCTCACCTACAGTGTCACCTTGTGTGAAATGGCACAGTCAGAAGGGACATCCACACTGCCCATAGAAATTACTGTGGTGCTAAGACAGGCACTTAAAGAAGCCCCTTTTTTGGCTACCAGCCAATGTATAAGATTAAGCATCTGAGCAGAATTGCTGATTTTATTATTCCAGAAATGCTCCAAAGCAGAGGGGAAGGTAGTACTGTCTTGATTTTTTTTTCTGCCCATCAATTCATGGTCAGTAAACTGGTCAGTATGACCAGCAGGTCACAAAGTCCAGTATCTGGGATTGGTAAGAATGGCGACATACAGGATGAAATGGGGAATTTGGAAGAGCTACCCATCCAGTCTTTTTCTCCTGCTACCTCTATTTGCTAAGCTCAGTGTGAAAGTCCCACTTGCTTACAGGTGACAGTGCAGCTGTGCCATGTATTGGTTTGGATTTACAGCTCAGCATCCCCTGAACTGCAGTAGGAGTAATTCACTGAGTAAAATTTCCATTCCCTAAATGTATTTTCTTGAACACCTGGAAGAGAATGATCCCAAAGAAATCTGCTTTTCCTCAGCAGATACCCTAATGATGTTCCTTGCTGTGCTACTGTCAGTAACAGAGGACAAAGCTGTGAAGTTTGGGTGTTGTTGCCATTTTGATCACAGAGATTACAGCGAGTGAACAAGGCAGGAACAAACAGCACAGTCAAAACAGTGAGCAAATGTGCTGAATGTTAGAAGTTAATGAAATACTGTTGGCTGCCACTGACTTTGGGCAAACACAGGCTGAAGGCTTTCAGCACAGCAATAGTGTATTTGCTCTAAATGGGTTTACTGCAATAATTGAAACACAATATGCAATTGAAGCATATTTACTGCATCCTCTTGAAACTTGTGAAGCTGATGAGGAACACATTCATTCAGCAAACTTATCTTGCTCTGTTTACATTGCTGGCTCGGCTGGCAGAGACACAGATGGGAAAATTGCTCTGAAGAAAACAGCTCTGCTGCTGAGAAATGTACATTCCATCATCCTAAAATGCCAACTAACACAATCATCAGAACAAGATCCAATGAAACATCACACTGACACTGGCTTCACACAGGTCTGTACATCTGCTGCCAATCTGTTGTCCGTTTATGCCCTATTTATGGCCCAAGGGAGCAATTTCTGTGTGCAGACTTTACTCTCAAGACAACTGCTTTGGAGAATGCCACTCCAAGGGTGCACATTACCTGACATGGGATTTTTTATCTTATATTCTGCTCAGAAACAGTGTAATTCAAGGCACTAGAAAGATAGCTACAAATATTAATGCACATTAGATCAAACCCTAACCAGAATCCACACTGCCTAGATACTGGCAAATAACAGGAAGGATCCTGCCATTGCTTTTGGAATTTGTAATACTCTATTTTCATATTCTCTCCTGCCTTTACATCTTTATTTCTGGTCAGTGATCACACGCTTCATCTTAGCAGCTGGAATGTATTTAAAAAGTTGACTTGGAGCTGAGTGTTCACACCTGCTGAGAATTTGCCCAAGGTGATTTCTGTGGACATTTGTGGCAGAACCCTGACCATTACAGGCCTACATTCCTCACCTGATCAGCAACAGGCACACTTGTCATTTTGCCAAGTAGCAATAATCAATAAGGGAGACAATCTAGAAAATTCAGAGCTGCTCACTGCTCCAGAGATATACAAAGTCTGAAACAGAGAAATTTCTTGGTTAGTGCAGTGCTTTCTGTTGTGCCTCTCCCTAGCCCTACTACTACTACACTGGCAAAATATTTTTGTGGAACAACGGAGCCTGGAAGCTTCTTTTCTGACAAGTCCATCCCATGTCCCTCCCAGCCCCAGTCACTACCAAGGATAGGAGCTGAGGTGAGAAGACATCACAGAACATTTAACATGCAATGCCATCATGTGTCTACAGACAGGGTATCAAAAACTCCTCCCTAGTGGAAGATTTTCAAACATTATATTCTTGGATGATGATTTATTTATTTCATTGCTTCCCATCATTGTCCTCAGTCAATTACACACTAGGTAATGATTTAACTGAGCTCTGAACAAGCAAATGTGCCAAGTTCTGCCTCTTACCAAGTTACTTTGCAACATAAAAGGACAGGGTAAGGTCACCTCCACACTGCTGCACAACTTGGATGCAGAGGCACATCCATAAGTTCTACAGTCTTAGGGACAAGTTCAATTATGCAAGATCTCCACTAAGCACAGCCCCACCGGTTGCTAAGTAAAATCAACAGTAGATAAAACACTTACATAGTCCTATTTCTCTGTCAACACCTGTACAAAATTCCTCCCACTGCAACACTAGACTAAGCACTAACAATGAGTATCATTAATTGAATTGCCTTTTAATGGCTCAGGAGGTGGACTATGTAAAAAGAAGGAAAGGGAACATAAACCTGGATTTAGAGAATAAGGAAGAATTTAGGCAAGAAGGATGGATTTCACTTCATTTTAACCATCTGAAAAAAGAGAATCTGGGCTAAGCTCATTCTTTGTGCTTCAATCAGCCCTTTTCAAATAAAAGAGAGAAGCAGATGCTTACAGAAGATAAAGTTAGATTATCTTACATGAGAAGGGATTCTTAAACACTTAAATATGACAAGACAAGGACAGAGTATATGAAGAACCATACAGAGATCATGGAACTATAGATTGTTACCTTCACAGAAACCCAAACATGAACAGAATAACTTCTCAAGTCTCCTGCCTTACTCATGGTCTTGCTTGCTAGAATTCAAAGATGAGTCCAGCAGCTGAAGATATTACAGGCAGTTCAATGGAAGGTAGAATTCAGAAAACACACTTCCTAAATCTGAAGGAACAGCTTGCCTAAATACTGATCCCTGGAAGCCAGAAGGATCTCTAAGCAGAACTAAAAAATGGGTGTAATGTGGCAGAACAGAAACCACAGCACTCTAGTTTGGTTCAGGAATGGAAAGATCTTTTGGAGTTAGGGCCTCATACAGTTAGGATTCATAAAATTGCCTCTGATTTACTTGCCTGAGCTTCACACGAGTTCATTGGAAAGATCACTTACTCAAACCTCTCCTGTCAAATGATGTGATGCTACCTAAAATCAATTAATTCTTTCTAGGACTTGAGTGCATTTTTTACATTACCTGTGAAGCTTTCTGGACACAGAAATGTCACTGACATCATAATCTGTGGCTGATTCATTAGCTGGTGAGCTGAGAAACATTACAGAATGTGAAATGAAAAATTTAGTTAATAAGGAAGAGGTCAGACTATATGCTATGAATTAACAGATCATAAAAAATGCATAGGTTTGTGATGATTTCAATAATAATGTGATTTTTATTTGAAAACTGTGATTCCATGTGAGAAAAGAAATTATAGGAACTCTTTATGCCTGGTGCATCTTCCTGCCCTTCTTTCCCTTCCTGATACAGGGAGGGTGAGCACACTCTTTGAACTCATTTTCCATTAGCCTATCTCACTAGGTAGTTGCTTACTCACAAATACAGCAGCCTGATGGGGCCAGTGAAACCAGTCTGGCAAAAATGCCAAGAGTGTAATAAGAGCAGACCATCTAAAAGATAACTAAGAAGAAATAAGAGAATGACCAGGAGTCTTTATGGATGCTGCTATGAGTCTGAAACAGCATTTTCACTGTATGTAGGAAATACTGTTGCTTGTTTGGACCCTTTATGCCTTAGCACAAGACCTTTCGAAGCAGGAAATAAAAAGAATTCCTGCTTACATTAATAGATCTGCCAGTTGTGATGTAGGAACAAAGTCAAAACCTTTAATCTGGTCCAGTCACCAGAGGTGGAAACATGGTTCCATCCTAGGTTGATGTTAGTGTCAAAAAAAGAATGTCTCTCATAGACTTTTTTTACAGATTTAGCTTTTCTTTTGTGATGTGGAACATGACTTTAAAAAAAAAAAATTGAAAGAGTTCAAGATAAAGAATTCATGGAAGAGAAGGAGCCCAGGCAATAGGATCCTTGGGATAATCCAATTCCTCCTTAAATAAAAAAAGAAACTGACACAAATGTACATCTTCCTAACTAACAGGGCTGGAAGTTTATAATCTTCCTTTATCTCATCCATACCTCAAACTCCATAATGGACCTAAAAACTCCTATAAATGATGCTGATTCCAAGTCTACTACTCTTTAAAGCATTATGCCATTGACAAAGCAATGTTTAAAAAAAAAAAAAAAAGTAATTTTGGAAAACAAAGGGGGAAGGGATTATACTGCACTTCTTGGAAAGGGTCTTTCCAAGATTCCTGACTTTCATTTTCCCAGAGGAATTGGATGGCTCCTCTGATCTCATCAGAGATGTGGTGAATAACAAAGCTCTTCTTGGATTACTCTGCTGAAAGATGAATGCCTAGAGGTAGAAATGGAGAGTTAGAACTTGCAGCTCCTTTTCCAGCTTGGGATGAATTTTGGCTGCATGTGTATCTGCACCACACCTGGACTCATCTTTCTGTAACTTCTTCACCTTGTCTGCATGCCACAAAACTTCGTTCTCCATGATTTGTTGTGCAGGCTCCTTTACCCTATGAAAAAGTGAAGCATTTATATATTGGGATGTTGTTTTTCAGTGGAAATAGTCTGGCAGACATCTCTTCAAAGACAGCAATAATACCTGTGCTAAGTTACCATTCTTTATCTTTCACTTGTCAGTTTTCTGGCAGACCACAGTAAATCAGAAGCATTTGGAGTTGCACAAATTATTTTCCAGGTTGTCCTGTCACAGTTCAGGGCTGGAGCACAGTGAGTAAACAGCTGTGATTTGGAACTAGGGATGTACTGTCAGACCAGCAATCTCAGCTTTGATGCTCAAAAAATATGCACTTGCTTTGTGATTTTGTCCTTAGACTGTGTAAGAGCCAAAGCAATAGTGTGCTGGTCTGATGTGATGAAGATCCTGCTCAAGTGAATTAAAGGATGTCTTTTTACATAATCTGACAAATATGCCTTGTGTAACTCCTTTCCTATCCAATTAAAAAAAAAAAAGTTTAGTCAAGTTTTCTTCAGGTTTGCTTTAGAAGATTATTTGGTACCTTCAAATGGGCAAGACTGCCATAGATAAAACAGGAATCTGGTGCAATGAGAAACAATTATTTCCTTTTCCCAATAGAAGGAGATCATAAAGAAAGTGTTAGGGTTTTTTTTTTTTTCTTTGGGAAATTGACACAAAACAGATTAGTCTCTCTAGGGAGGACTATAGATTTAAGGTATAAACTAGCATTGAGTAGATCACTTGTTATTTCTTCTGTTGCCTCTTTGAGGAGTAAGTCATTGGAGAGTAGTAAATTCCAAGTGAATGCAAAATGACACTGTATTTAATAGTGGTGATTTTCTGATTTAAGGACTGGCTGTCCTCTCATTTTAGAGCATCCAAAAAAACCCACCACTGTTAAAAAGACAGGGCTCTTACAGTTGTGGGGTTTTGCCTTGAAAACAAAACTTCTGGGGAAAAAATTTAATGTTCCCAGATTGTATATCCTCAGCTGAACTCCTGGAAAATTTAAGGAAAAAAATTTTAAAAATAAAAAGAAAATAAAAACAAATTAGGAGCATGAAGCTGAAGAGGTGAGCTGCCTCAGAGCCAGGACCCAAGTTTCCCAATGAAAATCAAGAGCCAGCAGCCGTGTGGTGCTTCATATAATCAGCAGCCCTCCTCTATCTCTCTATTAGCGTGTTCTCTCTGCTTCAGGAGCAAGTTCTGAAAGAAACTGATGGAGGCTATGAAAGCATTTTTCTGAGGAAGATTACATAGGTTACCAAGTGAGTTTCTGGAGAGTTTTGGTATGTTTGGGTAGGCATGCAGATGGGTGAATTTCACTCAAAATTAATTCAATTCTGTGTTAAATAATCAGTAGAGCAAAGATATTGGGTGATGATGCAGGTTGGATGTAAGTTCGTGCTCTCAACAGCTACACCTTGGACCATTCTTGAGGACCTAGATCTCCTGGAAGCAGAGTCTGTGTCCATACTGTGAAATCTCCTTCCTTGCCAATATATGATGGCCACATGCAAACAGTCTGCTGGAAATTACCTCTGACCTGTGCTAACATCCAAATTATGTCAAAGATCTGTTTTGGAGTTGCCAATTTTGGACAAATGAATCCAGAAGCCATTCTAATGATTCAATAGTAACAACAATAAAGTGCTAAGGGCCAGAAAACACCCTTTGGCAATGAATTTAAGAGTAGGGCTATACACCATGAAAATCAGTTTATCCTGTGTTTTTCAAAACCATAAATCCATGCCACAGTCCTCACCATTTCTAACCCCATGAATTCTATGGGAGATTTTTCTGCACTCACTCATCTGTAGCCTCTGAAATCTGCTCTGAGCATGCTCCAGTGTTCTTGAACTGCCAAGTATCTACAAGAAGATAAGAAATGAAAACATTGGGAAGAAAATAAAAAGAAAGGCATGATGCCAGTACAGCAGAGCAATAATCATGGGACTTTTCTTTAGTATGGCTTCAGTCTTTGTTTCATAAGTCAAAACCAGTGAACACTTCACTACTTATCCTCATGAAGAGACTGGGGAATGGAGTCCTCACCTAGTGAAGAATCAACCTTGCTTTTTCTCCTAATTTTGCGTGTTTCAAGTGGCTGTGAGCCAGAGGGCTGTACCTAAGTGCTATCTGATGCTTCCACCCCAGTCTACTGCCAGCACAACTGCAATAATAATCCATTATACACCAGACATCACAGCAGAGGGTTCCATCAAAATGCTAAACCACACATATGGCAACAAAATACTTCTGATATCTTTTTACCAACATTCAAAATAATCTGAAGCATTTCATGCATTTAAAGAAAGTTACAGAAGCTTTACTCAATGCTTTTTAGGTTTTCCTTAGTCTTTTTTTCTCCCACTGGTTGATGGAGTTAATTTATGTTTCTATAAATTCAGTGCTGCTTTAGGAATGAGGTTTCATGCACTTAATAACTAAGGAGGTTTTTACAAAATTCTGAAGCTTTCTCCTTCCAAAGAAAAAAAATCATGTAACTGATGGAGAAAGCAAATTGAATATAAACAAAATACCCACTCTGGGAACAAGGATATCTAGAACTAGTCCTTTTCCTAACAGCTTGAGATCAAGGTAAGAAAACACATTTGTAAAAGCCAGCTGCTCAGCTGGTACACACTGCTGCAGTTTAGTTAACATAGACAGACCTGCATCAGAGTTAATAGAACTGCTGACCTACATGCCTTTGGCTGATAAGCGGGTTTATTTCTTAATAAAATCCCGGAGATCAATAATCTTAGAATATGATTAAACTATCAATGTGCATGTACTAGTGTTTGCTTGTCTTGCTTTCTAAAGTAGTGCAAGAATTGTGTCTCTCATTATCTACTGGCACTCCTAATGTACCTAGAACAGAAATCCCTACAAATCTGTGCCCATTATTAACATACTTAACGTGCAAAATTATGGTTATAGATAGAGACTTAACAATTTGACCCTTATCTGTAGCATGAAAAAAGATCCTGGTAGGACCCCAAAATAAAATGTCATCAACTTTGTGTTGTTTATAACATAATACAAGTAACACCATTGCTCCCCTGTGGGTCAGTACTATTTAGGAATTTCCTCATCTGAAAATCCACATTGGTAAAGGAGGGTAAAATGAACCAGTTTTCTCCTTGCCCTGTGATGTGCAGAGGTATTTCAGTAGAGTACGACTATGTAGAGGCTGATGTAATCAGAGAGCTTGCAGTGAGGGAGGACAGACACTGCAGAACATGCTTTGGCCAGAAATGAGCTTAAATTTTGTCACATTTTGGGCAGGTTGGGAGAGTTGCTAGTCATGTTTCCAAAAATGGTAGTTATGGATAAAGTTCTTTTGCATGTGAGGTACAAGGGCTTGATTACAACGAAGCAATAGTGTGCTGAGGTGTGTATGCCTGTGCCTCTTTCCAGGTAAGTTTTTTATATATATNGAATTACTCTTCTGAATGATGCTATTTATACAAAAAATACTTACATTGACCTTTCTAATCATATTTTATTAGGAAGGGATGTAGGAGGTAGTTTTCTCTCTCCCCTTTGAATTGGGATCTTCAAGAGATGTTTCTCATATTTGATCTTAAATATCTGTAGAGGTAGAGATTCTTTAATCACTTTTACAAAAATTTCCAGAGCCTAATGCCATAAAAGTCTCATTCCTGAATGGGTAAGAATCTCACAGCAAACATTTCAAATTATTTCTTCTAGAATGAATTAAATTTGCCTTTATCAAAACCCTTTGGCCATCATAAATGACCACTCACTTGTCTTTTCTAGATCCCTATAAAGCTCTTTGGTGCTGGTTTATAACACAACTTCTGTAAATACTTGTATAACCTTCCAGATTTGCTACTTCTTTGATCACTACATGTTGCTTCTTTCAAATTTCCAGTACACCTAACAACTATCATGACTGCAACAGCCCCTTAGGCTTTACTTTATGCTATACTGAAAAAAAAGAAATCATTATTCTTTGTTTCCAGATTTTTTGACAGTTCCAAATTCATGAAAGAGCTTGACATCTCATGCATGACTATTTCAATTCTCTAAAAAGTCTCCTGCAAAGTTTCTTCAGAGACCTTTAGAAACTCTGACAAATTGTAACTGCTACTGTTCCTTAACGCACTTTTTAGCAGATATGTTCACAAGACTTATCTGTCATTTTTCCCTTTTGCACAAACTGCTGTATTAATGTAGATTACCTGAGGTTTATACAGGTGCTTGAAATCCAATTTCTCATTTTTGTCTCAACCAGTTCCTTTTCCTGTTATTTTTTGATCAACTTTTTAAAATAGTGACCTTTGAAGTCACATAAGTAGCTTCAAAGTTTATTCTGCTTTCTTCAAAAACTATATATGAAAACAAGAGAAAATGTTGTTCCCCTCTCTGAACACATCTGCTTCATTTTACATTAAATATCTTGTCTTGATAGCAAAGATTATAAACTTGTCTACACAGCATTTCATAAAAAATTCAAGAACAGAAGAACAAATAATAAAGACCTGTTCCAGTGTTTATTAATTCACATCAAAGTATTCATGATTAATTCAGATATCTGACCAAGGACTGGGAAAAGGGAATTCTGTGAAACAATCTCACACCCAGCTTAGCAACTAAGGGGCAAAAATCTTCATTCATTGGTTAAAAAGTACTTTATATCATAGATGAATCAAAAGAAAGAAAAGAAGCTCTCCCAAACATGAGATTTTTAAAGAGAAAAATGGAGAAGGGTGACTTTTAGACCTCCTGGTAATGAAGTGAATGAAAGCAATCTTCTTCATTTGCCTGTTTCCAGGTCACCTCCATCATTCCTCTTGTGTGGGCAGGGTGCAGATGTTTTGCCCAGAGTCTGGAGCTGCTGTTTGGCACTGCAAGACATATGCAAAACCTCTGAGGAGCTGCAGGCCTTTGGAAGTTCACTCTGTGCTGCTCACGTGGTAAATCTCTGGCTGCTGTATGTTGGAGGAATTGCCTGACAGACGGCATTTCTCCCCTTCAGGCTGCTGCCGGAATTTTTCTGCTTGCTTACGAGAACATATGCTTTAAAAAAAATGACAACAACTTCTCTGCTATTTGGCACCTAAAGCCTTATTTTAATTTCTGGGTGCAGCTTTTTCTCTGAACATATTGTGAAATACCAGTGCATCACCCATCTGTTCCTACTTGGAGTCTTCAGGGCTGAGTGCTGTAGAGGAAAGGTCATCATTAACTCACCTTAAAAAACTTGATTTGCTTACAAAAATAGTAACTGAGGGAATTCATTGTATTCTACTCATAGTGCAGATTATTACTCCTCATTTAACAATAAATACCTGGGGACAAAATCCTTTCTGCAGCCTGTGGAGCTTGAGCAATCCAAATCCCACAGATCTTTCCTTCCATTTTGGGTCAGGTTGATCATTGATGTACTCTGAGGATCCCCCAAAACCACAGACAGACCTGGGGTTTTCAAAGTGATGATATGCATACAAGTTGACCAAAGAGTGTTTGGCAGGTTTGTGGACTTCAGAGAGTCTGACAGAACTGAACAGAACACAACCAAGCATGAGCTTGTGAGCTCCAAACTCACAAGTGTGACACAGGATTCCCAAGGTAACTCCTGGTCCTGCTAGAACAGAGAAAGTTCTGGTTGTTGTAAATAAGTCCAATGAGTTTCAATGGGTTTAGCTCACTTATCCCATTGGAAGCTCACTGGGACATGAAGTTTTTGCTTTTTCTATGGGCATGGTATCAATGCCTGATTTTGAGTCTGCTAATCTCACCCTGCTATTTTTTGAAGCCTTGTATAAACCTGCACAGCTGAAAAGAGACATATGGCATTGCTCTGGGTTCCTTCTGGCTGAAATATTTGTCAGTGTAGAGCTCTCTGCACTGTGATGTACAGGGCTCTGCACCACTCAGATCCAGCAGGGTCCCTGACATGACTCATTAGCCCAAAATTCTTTACATCAATGGCTCCTCCAAAGAGCCCAAGACAAGACTCTACATCCTACAACCAGTAAAAGGCATCTCAGCAATGACTGGGCTGACTTTAAATTTGTTAAATGGAAAAGTCCTGTAGATCCTAGGAAATAAATCTACAATAGAAAAGGATATATCTACCCCTGAAATGCTGTCAATCACTGCCCTTGTGAACTGGGAAATGATTCTCAACCACATATCTGTAGGGAGGTGTGGTAGGATTTTGTGAGTCTTTAAGTAAAAAAAAAAATTACATGAATTATTCTGTAAATCCATTCTGTAAATACATGTTTAAGTATGCACATGCAGAGGAGCACATGCAAGCAGATATTTAAGTGTCTGGGTGTGAGTATGTGTTGGTGGAGATGTGCTCATGGATGCAGGTGCACATCTCTCTACCAGTCAGTTGAATCCAATGTAACAAAAGCAGGGTAATTTCAAAGACATTATATTCCCACAAGTGTTAGGAAAATCAGTAACTGGGTGGGGCAAAAATACACCGTGGCTACATCTACAGGGGTGAATTAATCATGCCTCATACTGTTCTCTGCTTCTGAAGCCAATTGGCACAGAACACACAGTTTGCATACTATTAAACTCTCTTACCCTCCCTAAGAGGATGACTGTGTCCAAGTGCCTATTTCAGTGAACCTTGCCCTCTTCTAACTCCTAAGCAGTTCCTGGGAATTGTTTAAAAGACTGATAGTTTTGTCTGGTCAAAACTATGCCAGCCAATATTCTCACAATTTAACAGCATAGTTGGTGAAGTTCCAGTGCCTGGGAACATTCCCGAGTATTGTTTAATTTATTAGTATAGATGCAGCTTACGTGTGCACCCAAGTGAGAAGCAGGCTGTTCTGTTAATTCAGGCTTTATTAGACACCAGATTATGCTCAGAAATGCAATGTTGTGACTGCCCTAGCAGTGGGGAAGTGCTAAGATCTGAGTTCAGATTTTGCTAGGTGTCAGAGGGAACAACCAGGCAGCACAAGGCAGCAGGGAGTTGGGCTGCATGAGTTCCACTGCTCACAGCCTTGCCTGTTCTTTCCCATCACCAGCCAGTGCCTTTGCTGCAGGGGAAGCACACAGCAAAGGTTGAGAGAGGTTGTCAGATGGGCTTTGAGAAGCATTCACACTGAAATGGCATGTGGTTTCTCAGGGATAACAGAATCCCCTGCTTTGTGCAGAGGCTGCCTGGAAGTTGGCAGCACACACAGCAGGCTCATTTTGTTAATGGGTGCTACAGACAGTGCTCCAGAGCACCTGAAAGTGCCTGTTTCTGGAGCACTTATGCACAACAGCAGAAGCAAAGTTGTCAAATCTTTACTTACAGAAGCTAAGTGAAGAAAAGTTAAAGAAAAAAACTGAAAAAAGGACTGAGAAAATCATCAGCTGGAGGACACCACAAAAGTGACAAAAAGCTATAAATTCTGAGGGAAGGAGGACACTCCTGTTATCCCATTAGTGCTGAGAGCACTCCCTCTCCTTGTACTTTTCCACCCCTTGTGGCATGTGGTGCACAGAGGAGGCACCAGTGTGAGAAGCCTGTAGTCCACAAACACCAACACACACTTCTCAGACTGATGTGCTTACTGGTCAAAATGGAGAAAAACAATAATAATAAAAAGTTTATAATCTAAATAATATAATGAGAAGTTTAAATCAGAATGATCCTAGAGCCAAGTTCTGCTAGAAGCAGAGCCCTGAGAAGAGATCGATGGAAATATAAATAATTTTTTTGTGGGACTGTGGTTGTGAGAGGTCAAAGCAAGACCTCAGTACCCATCTACAGGTCAAAAGCCCAGGGGATGGTTGGGCACCAGGAAAATGGTCACAGCACCAAGCCTGACAAAATTCATGAAGCATTTGGACAATTCTTTCCGGAACATAATGTGATCCTGTGCAGAGCCAGGAGCTGGATTTGATGATCTTTGTGGGCTCCTTCCAGCTCAGGATAGTCTATGATTTTATGAACCCACTGGGCAACAAAGGAAAGGTCCTGTGCTGAAGAGCTCAAGGTGTAAATAAACATCTCCTGCAATGGGTTGAAGGGAGATGTGTGACAGCTGCAATCATATAGCATGTCAGTGATAAAGCCAATCCTTTGTCAGTGATAAAGCCTATCTAATGGCTGAGATACTTGTTTGGGATGTCTATCAGATGGGCAGGGCTAGACATAGAGGCAGAGAGAGGCAAATGTGAATGTACATAGAAAGGAAATATTGCTGTATATGAAAGGAACATTGAATTTCCTGCTTTTGGGGCTAATGGAAAGCTTTCTGAAAGAAGACATTTCCAGGGCAAAATGATCTGCAAGATCAACAGCTTCCGGGAAAACATCAATTTATTTCAAGTGTGATAGGACATCATAAAAATTGTGGTATTTCAAATTTTTTATCTCATTTTCTGTCAGAGGTTTTAGCTTTTTTGGTTGGAAGTGACAAATACGAACAGTCAGAACATTGTCAGGAAATAACTTCAGAACACTTAATTTTCTGAAAAGTTTCCAGAACAGTTTCCACCTGAGTCAGGACAAGAGTGAACTGAGGGTGCAGGGGTGTATTGGGATTTTTTTGTCAGTCAGCTGTAGTACAACAAGGGAAATGTACAGCCAGGGTGTGTCAACAAATCAACCAATCAATGCAGCTGCTGGGAACATGTGGCCATACCCTTTGCAAACAAGGCCATGCATGTACACGCCAACACAATCACTTCACTTGGATTTGCCAGGAGAAAATGGAATGTAAAGTAGTCTGTGAATAGCCAATAAATCCTGACCCCAGTATTTTATGTGTTTCTGCCTTCGTCAGGAAGGAACTTGGGTTTTTTAAAACCTGAAGAAAATGCAACTAGCTCAAATGTGGTGTTTTAGTGGAAGAGAGAATGAAAAGGTTTTGATTGTTCTGCCAGTCCCTAGAGGGGGTCTTATCTCCAAATAAACCTTTCTAAGAGCTTCAACCTTATTTTTAAAGAAAAACAAACACATCCAGAAACTTAGGCATACTTTCCTGTTTAGTACAGGAACATTCCCAAAAAGTAACATCAACAGAAAAAAACAAACATGTAGGTGATTTAAACAATCAGTACTATAGCTCCTCTCTCTAATTCTATGTACTAAGCAAGCTGTATGCCTACAGTGTAGGCAATTAGTCTTTGATATAAAGACTAATTGTCATTTCTAACAGAAAAAGAGACTACAGCTAGATGGCAGATTCTGCAAGGTTTGGGGCAAAAATTCAGGGGTAAAACTTCCTTCTTTAGCTTCATCCTTATTCCCTGAAAAAATATTTCCTGTGTTTTGACTGAGACTTGTAGCACTGAGTGCAAATATGTCATAAATCTGGTGAATATGCTGTCTGCTCAGAACAGTTTGTTCAGCTCTGGGTCAAATTCTGTGTTGCAGTGTGCAACAATTGTCATGGTTTATAGGGAAGCTCTGATAATATTGAAGGCTTTTTATTTTATCTTTCCTTGTGAGGGGAAAATATGACTTTGCTAAAAGAATGATTTCACTAGGCAGCCCTAAAGGCTGAATGGACTGTAATGTATAGTTGACTTCAGAAGCGTAAACAGTTGGTGCTTCATCTTTCTGCCAGGACATTCGCTTTCTCCAAAAACACCATCAGTCTCTGTTTGAATGTGTGCACAGCTGTAATGCTTGAAAATACTGAGTGAAGTGTCATGTATTAAACATTTGTAATTGTTTTTCACCGGACTGTGACCTGAATTTAGTAACATCTGACTGACGGCTACTGCCAACAGGATATCCCAATGAGTGAGAGGAAGATCCTGTGTCAGTGCATTTGCTGGAGATAGACCAGCTGCATTTCTCTTTTGTTTAATATGTTCAAAAGTCTGCAAGGAAATCATCTATAATGGGGAGAGTGCCAGAGCTTATCAGAGAGATAAAAAAGCCGCCTAAGTTTCCTGGATCTCTTTGTACTTGGGAACACTCATTGCGTGATTATGGCATGCACTAGCAGAGCTGAGACAGTAAAAGCAACTGGGTCTTCAAACCTGTCTTGTTGGACACTGTACAGTCCTCATGTTTCCTATTCTTCTGGCACAGGATCAAGGTATACTGTGAAATGAAACCCTGGGTTATTTTCCTCTTTGTTTCTTTTCTCCAAGGTGACTTCTCTTTATAAAGAATCCTGTTACTATCAGGCATTCTTCTCCAAGACTAATTTTCAGATGAGCTAAGAAGAGCCAGAATGTAATAGCCATTAATTAATGTTTTTCTTCAAAGTGCTAATGGTAAACTCCATTGGTCATTTCTCTACCACAATGACCTCAGATAATTGTTATATGTCAGGCGGTACAAAGAACTTATGCTTGATCTTGATCTGAGTACTTTGAAAAGCACTTTAGCAAAGACATATAGTGTGACTGTTTGCAATAGCAAGAGACTGGACTCATAACCCAAAGGGCAGTGACCTCTTTCATATTCTTAAAAAAGCAAGAGCAGATCTGCACCAATTTGAAGCCTTCTTTGCTAGCAACACTGATGTGTTCCTACAAGGCCTGCAGTCATGTGAGGGCAAAACAATTGCAACAGGAGTGTGTGAAAGTGAAGGACCTTTTAATGAACCCTTGGGTTTGGACTGTGCATAGGGCTTGAGTCACATCCATGTATTAAAAAGTTCACCACATTTGTTAGGAAAGAAATTAAATGCACATCTGTGTTCTACTTAATCGTCGAGCCAAGAGCTGTTGAAAGGGACAAAGTTGCAACCATGTAATATTTTGTCAGACTGATGAATTAACAGAGAAGGCTAAAGATGATAACAAAAATAAATTTGGCCTCCAAAATATAAATATTTCATTGTTGTGATTACTTCAGTTCTACCTAGAAAGCTTTAACAAGTTGAAGAACTTTTGAAAATAAACAAAATGCTTTCTATCCTGAATTGTTTTGTCCAACAAATTTTGTCCAATTGTTTTTGTTTATATGAATTATTTTTCTTACTGTTTCCAGAGCAGTTTCCATACCAAAAAGTAGTGAAACACAGCACACTTTATTGACATTGACTTCCTTCCTGTGTTTGCTTGAGGTATTCTTATGACATTTCTCTTCCTTCTTCCAATCAATGAGCATTTAGTGAGCAAACACAGAAATACTTGCCCAAAGCACATTGAGATCAGGAACCAACATAGTCAATCAGCCAGATGGTAGATCCAGAAATAAGCTCTGATCACAAGACAAGGTGATATGGCATCTGTAGCACAAGATAAATCTTGTGTTTAGAGACCTCAGCATTTTAGTTTACAGCAGCAATGTACTTTCAATATGAATTTTTCAATTGTTCCTAGTTTTCCCTCTGGTTTAGCAGCGCAGAGTAGCCTCAGAACCATGATCTGTATTTCTTTTAGCCAAAACAAAACCAGAAGATTCTATCTGCAGATATTCTCCAACTTCAAATGGTTGTTCAAACAATAGAGCTAGAAAAGGTTAAAATGCTGCATGCCTGCGAAGCATATATGAATGGGGGCTTAGGGAGCTCAGCATCCAGCTTTTTTTTCTCTACAGATCTGCTGAATCCATTCTGAATCTTCACTGGTCCCACTAAGCTCTTCTGGTAGTCAAAGGAAAGAAATGGAAACTTCTAGGACATGAGTCATGCGGCCTGAATTGTTTTTCATATCAAATTTATATATTAAATTAACCATGCTAGAGAAGCACTCATTTCTCTCCACTGAATTCAGGCAGCTGACTTGGTGGCAACTATTCTTGGTCATATGAGTTTCACTATACAGTATGAAATCCAAGTGCACTGAGAGAATTGTATAGACTTAAAGCCTGATAACTTATTTATTGAATATCTGATTAAATTCACTTGACTGATCCCCTCAGTGACTAATTTTATTTATGTGCTCTGCTTGCTGGGCCCCACACGCCCCTCATTTGTCACTCAATTAACAGAGGTGTCTGGTTATTCAAGCCTTTTCCACTCTCTTTTTCTCATGGGACACCTTGTCCATGACAGATCAATTTAGACTTATCCTAATGCTAGCAGTGGCTTAAAATGCCCCAATGGCTCCCCTGAAGATTTCAGAAGTCTTAAGACCAAAACTAGAGCTTGTTTTGGGAGATCTGCTGCTCCTTGGAAGACTCAGTGGGAAAATCCTCAGGGGAATGTCCTGGTCTTCCCTAGCACAATTAACATATGTCTGAAATTGCCTTGTCTTACTGGCACGTTTATACTTTCAGCAGCTTTGATCCCTGCCTCCTCCAGAACCTCTCCTCCTCTCCGTGGAAGCCTGTTGGCCCTCTCAGCCTCCATCTGTTCATGCATTCCTCCTGGGATGGGCATCCCAGCGCTGCTGCCCTTCCCCAGGCAGGCGGTGTCACTGTTGGGCAAGGCACGGCAGCTCTTCCTTTCTTAGAGAGGCGTGCACTGAGAACCGAAGGGATTTGCTCATAGCACAGGACATGAAAGACTAAAACACGTAGTGTCATCTCTGTGTTGGTCGTGCCAGAGCACCTAATCCACTTCTTTTGTTGTTGTGATAGATGTTGAGAAATTAGACCCATCTCAAACCAGTACTGCAAAATACGTGTTAGTGACACAGGAACTGACTTGACCACAGACCAGAGCTACAGGAGAGCAGGTCTCCAGAGAGACCTCCAAATAGATTCCTTTCTCTGGAGCAAGACAAATGGCCCATCAGCATGACTACCACAAAAGAATCACTGAAAGATGTGTTTGGAAAATGGATTTAGATGAACTAAGACATCTCAGAGTCAGAAGAACAGTTTTATTCACAGCAGCTTGGGCAGAAGGAACTCAAAGCTGACCATGTCAAACCTCTACTGGGTGTTCTGCTTTTCACAGACACACTTTAGTGTTGGCTCCTAACCACAGATGAGTCCAGGAGACAGCTCTATTCACTGAGATAATAGTGCCCAATTAATGAAGCAGGTTGCTAAGGACAGATGGGGAATTGCTAGGTCCTCTTACCAGGCATCTCAGACCCTCATCTCTCTGGATAGAGACAGTTTCCTTCTAAGCAAAATAACTGGTTGAGGTCATTGCTTTCTGCCACAACACTAAAACATTAAGTGTCTTAGTGCACTCCAATCACCTTCTGTATGGTACCAAATGCCATCTCTTCATACCAATGCCTGTGGCTTCACTATTATACTTCTACCCCCATCAAGTTCTATCCCATATCAGTCTTACTGGAGCTCAGCCATGCCATACTCTTTTGGAAGCTCTGCCAGTGGCTGCTATTTTCCTCAGATGCCTCTTGTTCCTCAAACTAACTTTCCTTTTTCAGATTGCTTCAACTGTGGGCCTTCAGATTGAGGACTTTTTTGATTGAAAGTGAAATTTAGCAGGAGCAACAAAACCTGTCTCTCAAAACTTATTTTCAGTTATTGCCCTAGTATTTCATATATAATTTGAACAGATGTTTCAGGGTAAGAACTCCACATTTTATGTTCATGTCAAAGAAAACATCCTTCTGGAGTTGGGGAGATAAAGTACTACACATCTGATAAAAACATACGTGAGCTTCATCATGACCATCCCAACTAAAGAGTGAAATATCTCAATCTCTAATTAGCCAAAGAATTTTTTTATGGCCATGCAATCTGAACTGACAGTACAGTCATAGCAAGAAGGATTCGTAGTTGTCACCATTTGACACAGGGGCTAGCCAGTGTTCAATAAAGACTGAGTCAAAATATGGACATCCTTGTGCCAAGAGCAGAGGCCTTTCTCATCCTGGAGGAGTGCAGCAGATAGACTTGGTCTCAGAAATGTCTGGGGTTAAGGCCAAACTGTTTTGTAAGTTCAGGTGGAGGAGGAAAAGTGAGACAGGAAGAAGAGACTGATGTTAAATGACAGGCCAGTGCTTAGGGCACTCACTTCAGCTAGAAAAGACATAGTTCACATATCTTTTTCAAATCAAGCTAAGCTGACACTACTCTGCCTCTGCTGTCATAGCAAAATGCCCAGTAAATATTTATGTCTAGCCTTGGTTCTTATCCTCATAAACATTTGAGGGGGAAAAAAAGGTGGATTTTTTTTTCTTTTTCCTACCTTCAGAGCAAGAAAAAAACAGCTATAGAAACCTTGTTCCTTTTTTTTTTTTTTTCCCTGAAAAAAAAAAAAAAAAAACTATTAAAAACCTTTTTCTTTTTTTTTTTTTTTTTTTTTTTTTTTACCCTCCCTATTTTGTGTAAGAGAACTCTTTGTTTTAGGCCAACCCCATCTTCAGTTAATGCCAGTTAGCACCATAAACCATTTGTCTTATAATGAAGTGGAACTGATTATATCCTACAGAAAGCAGCACTGCCCAAACACACAAGTCTGCTCCTGCTTCCAGGATAAAGGGGGCTGATCCTCTGTGTGATAAATGTAAAGCTTCCCTTTCCTCTCTGCTGAGTGAAACAGCACTGTCCTTGAAGGAAGTGAGGCTTCAGATTAACACTTAGTAGCATCTGATCCCGCCTAAAAAATACAGTTATATATTTTCTTGTGGCAATACGATTGCCCAGGCCTTTAATTTCCCTGGATGGTTCTTTGGTTATTTTACCATAATGGGACTTAGCTGAGGCCACAGGTCTATTGAAACAAACACCATACAAACAGATCACAAATTGCATGTTCTCTGTCCCAAACAGTGACCTGCCAAAGGTCACACTAGAAATTACAGGCAAAGGACAGAACCCAAATCTCCTGTATCCTCAGCCTACTCCATTAATCAAAAGACCTTCTCCCTCTCTCCTTAATTTCTATGTCTCAGTGACAGTTTTTCCAAAACACAAGATGCAATAAATTACACATGAGATGGAAAACATGCATTAGCAAGGAACAGAGCTGTGTTTGTTGGTAGGAAGGTTGTTTGGGGTTTTTTGCTGACATAGATGAAATGCAAAATAGGAGAAATGCGGTTAGCCTAAGATGTCACCTGATGCACTGAGGGAAGCAGATCAATAAAAAGCTTTATGTTAGACCTTGCATGCCAAGACAACAGCTATGAAAAGACAATGGGGTATCATGAGAAAAAGAAACACATGGTTAAATGGATGACTGGAAAAATGAACTTCATGAAGGTTATTGAAAAACTGAAGAGGATTTTACTGAGATAAAAAAGAAATTCTCACTTTTCAAAGGAAAATAATTTTTGCTGAAGGGAAAAAACAAGCCTTCAAAAGAAACCCTTCCTTTCTGCCCAGAGAAAGAATCAGTTTCATGTTCTCAGGCAGAAACAGAGAAGAACAAAACATTTTGGTGAATGAAATCTTCATCAGTCAGATTTTTAATAAAGTTTATATCCTTTTAAATTCACCTCTGCGTCTTGCACAGATGGGGGAGAGTAAATTCTAGATGACCTCAGTGGAGTTTGCATATACACTTCTAAAGACTGAAAGGGGTTTCCCCCTTCTCTGGGAAACGTAAATGTGAGATGCACCCATGAAACCCTAAAACATCAATACCATGAACAAGCAAGAGTGAGAGTAACACAGCTGCCATAGAAAAGACATTTGTTGATGAAAATTGTGGAAAAGGTAAAGTGGCACCTTTCATACAGCAATACAAATTAGAGGAGAAGGGATTGAGCCAGTATTTTCAAAGAAAAATTTATCCACTACATCATCCCATACAACCTCCCATAGGATGATGACCTCTGTATTTGCATGCTTTTACTCTTGATGCTGTTCAGAGAAAAGTGTAAGTATTTCTGTTCAGTGGATGAGGAAACCAAAACAGAGGGAGACTGCATGAGCTCTAGAACTTTGCCAGCAATAGCAGTGGGATTACACTACTCCTTAGCTTCCATCAGAGGTTAAAACCAGGGGTGTTATTTAACTGAGATCAATTTTTAGGGTTGCAGGAGCAGATCACTCAATTGTCCACCAGCCTTAAAGTACAGAGCTTCCAGTACTGAGTCACACAACAAGAAATGCACTCCTGGCACCTAGGGTCATGTGCTGTGGAGAAGGGATGAGAAGTTGCCATCTCAGATCTTTCTGATATCACAGCCCTCAGCTGCTGCAGAGAACACCACCATAAATCTCTGGGATGAAGCTGGATGTCTGTGTCCTCAGCAGTGTCTGGCAGGTGGGTGTCAAACAAAAGAGGTGTCACCAGGTCCCATTGTTGAGGACATGGCTGCTGCAGTGATGGACAGGAGCAGTCCAGTGAACCTCAAATGTAAATTGTGAGATTTGTGTGTTCTCTGTCATAGAAGAACAGTAAGCCACCCAAGTGTTTAGGTTCAAGCTAGAAAGAATAAAGACTTGCCAAGAACCTGTTATGGCTTCCCAACACATCTTCATTTCTGAAAGCAGTGACCAAAACATCATTTTGATTCTTAGATAGAGTTCCTCTAGAAATAAAATAATATGTCTTTATGTTAGAGGAATAATTCTCACACGAGAACTTACATCAGGCCTAATAGAGAGGAAGGTACATGAAAGCTTGCATTACTCTTGAAAATTTTTTATTCTCATTTGGTGATAGTAACATAAGACAGAAACCCAACCAGCAGCATAACTGAGTAGCTGTGTATGCTCCAGCACAATATCAGTGTATGATAACAGCATACTGGCACTGAATGTGCATTTACAGACAGAACACTCACCAGGCAGCCCATGCTTTTGTTCCATGCAGTGCATTGCTTCCTTTCAGCTGTGTGGACAGCAGTGGAGACCTGCCTGCATCTACACCAGCTAGTTATGGTGCATGACACCAAACATTATTCTCCCTCTTTCAACTCTGTCTGCCTATCCAGGAAAACAGTGAACATCTGGTCTGATGTGTACACAGTCGTGTTTGCAGCTCTAGGGCTGAACTGGTAAATGTGATCCCAGTAGGATTACTTAGTCTCTTTCTGTTCCCTAGGGAAGTGAAGGCCATAAGGGAATTAAAGAAGCTAAATGCTAAAAAGAGTCATATTATAGAATCATTGATTGGTTTGGATTGGCAGGGAATGTAAAGATCATCTCACTCCAAACCTCCCCTGTCATGGGCAGGGAACCTTCCTCTCAACTAGCCTGCTCAGAATCTGGTCTTGAACAGTTTCAGGGATGGGACATCAACAACTTCCCTGGGCAGCCTGTTCCAGTGCCTCCCTACCCACACAGTAAAGCATTTCTTCCTCAAATCCTATCTAAATCTACCGTCTTCCAGCTTAAAGCCATTCTCTCTTGTCCTATCACTGCCTGCTCTTGTGAAATATCCCTCTTCACCATTCTTGTAAGCCCCCTTTAGGAACTGGAAAGTGCTGTAAGGTCTCCTCAAAGCCTTCTCATCTGCAGACTGAACAATATCAAATTCCCTTGGCCTGTAACTCAGATCTCTGGATTCAAAGCTCAAAGTGCTGGGAGATTGAGCATAAACCAGCAAGGACTAACCAGAAGGGGACAGACCAAGCTGCACAATCTTTGCATTAGACTACACTCCAAAACAAGGGAAAGAGAAGAGGAAGGAGTGTCAGTCAGACCCTTGGCTGCAGTGATTTCCTGTGCCTTGTCAAGGTCAGAAGGGCACGGGTGCCTCCCAAGCGAGAGAGACACATGGCTTCACAGAACTGCTCTTGGAAATACCATTTAATGTTCCAGGGTATAAATGAATCTACAGAGCAACACCCTTCCTCACTGCAACGTGCCCATGGGCTTCCATCAGTTCCTACCAGCAGCCCCTTTATCTTTTTTCCCTTTCCTTGAGTGACAGAACACAGCGTATCCCCCTCAACATCAGAGCTGCCACTGGTGATGCTCAGAACTATTATTTCAGCACCTCTTCAGAGCTCTCCAGCCAGCAAGAAATTTTACTCATTGCACTGGGTGGCAAGACCACAAAAGTACAAAAAGGAAAATGGGTTTTCATGTAATTGTGGAAGGAATGGGGAATGCAGAGCCTGAAAAGCAAAATTACACCTTGAGGCTGTTGCGAGCATTGTTATGCAAATCAGCGTGAAAGTGGGGAGGATTTTTCCTCCACGATCCTAGCAATGCCCACAGACATCAATTTTTAATTAGAAATTATCTGAAATATTAAACATGCCCATATGTGCATTGAAACAGCTGTGAGAGTCCCCAGTCCTCCACTGGGTTGGACAATACACAGCTCAGAGTCCAGATCCAACAGGGCTCATGTGCAGTGAACAGTCCCACTATGGTGAGTGAGAGAAGGGCAGACATCACTCACCAAGGGAATGCTCACACAAAGATCAGACTGGTTCCCTGCAGAACATTCTCATCTGCATGCTGTGATGAAAGAAATTTTTTCATCAAGAAAGCAACAGCAACACCAATGGCTTTAAAAAGCTTCAAGAAGCTAGTTCAGGAAAATGGTTAAGGTAAGCTCATCTTCAAATATTTTGTGTCTGTTTTGGCCAAGCTTGCAGCTTCTCCTCTATTGAATACTAGCTTCTGTGGTTTCCTCTCACAGACAAGTAAATATTCCAAGATCTTACATCTGTCAGTAATTTTATCCCTCTCATGTTCTGGAGCATTCAAAGTATGCTGAAATTGGATGGTGCAGACAAATGCATCGAAGTTGTAAGCATCTGTACGTTTTCAACACATCTTTTAATACTAGAAGAGTATTTCACAAAAAAAACTACCAAGTGAACTCGGTCCCCATCTGACATTAAATCTGGCACTTCAAACACAGCTCTTGTTCATTCTCACAGGAACTCTGGGTCCATCCTGGAGCCATAAGAGAAGGGCTACACCCACACGCAAAGAAATTTTGTTCCAATCTTTTCCCTACAAGAGGCTTCCGTCTGAAGTTTCTTCTGAAACTGAGCATGCACTCCAGCCTACTGGTCCTGCTGTGTCTTTTTCCCATATGAATATCCCATCAGTGTCTATAGCTGAGGAAAATGATGGCAGTCATGGACACATATTTTAGCCAGCTTTAGATGTGATTAGTGTATTAATCCCCAAAAACAGGAAAGCAGCTAGGTGGCAGGTGCAGGATTCAAGCTCAGCCTGCTACAGAAAACTATAAACTGCACAAGGCTGAAATCATCCTCTGTTACCAGTGAGTTGTATCTGACTTGCACTAGCAGGAATGCATTGTACACAAAGTAAGATAGGTCATTAGGGAAAACTGAGAGGGTGGAAGCTGACTGTGAATTTCAATCAAGGTAAAGATTTCTGTATTACATTCTCAATTCCAAAGCTGTTTCTAGATACCTAAGCAATTACATGGACTTATTATTATGAATTTTATCTGCATTACATTCCTCTAGGGCAAGCAGAATTCAGTTTCCTCTCCCAGATGGCAAATAACTATAGTAGCTACATCTTAAGTGACCTGAGAACAGGAACAAAAATATCTGGGGGTCTAGGCTTCCTGCTGGTCCTTGTGTTGTCCTTCCCTCTACTTGCTTCCTCCACCAGCAGTCAGTCTGCAGCCTGAACTGTCCCTATCCAGACATCACAGATGTGTTTGCAGACTCAGCTGCACAGTGACACTGCTGGGGTGGCCCAGAAGGTGACATGCAGCTCTGCTCTGCCACCCTGAGAAGCTGCAGCTTCTGCTGCGACACGGTGAGCTCTGCAGCATGAAGAGCTGGCTGCATGCCGACAGGTAGCTCTGTCTGTCAGCTCCTTCTCAGCCTGCCCTGATAAACTCAGCCAATTACACTAAAATGGAAAAATTGCATCAAAGTTCTGCCAGTGATTTGGCGTTCCTGTGTTTTTCACCCATTAATTTAAAAAAATAAAGGCCTAGAGGTCACCCTGGCCTGATTAAATCACAGGAATATACAGTGTCTGATTTCAAAATTTGGTGACTACTAATTAATTTATGTCATCAAACAATTATTTTCTACCTCATTAGCCCATGAAATGTGAAGATTGTGTCAGCACTTTTGCTGCCAGTCTCGCGCTCATTAGTTTGTAACCTTGTCTAAAAAAAGACAAAGAGAGAGGGAGAGGGAGAGAATACTATTCAACAACTTGCAATGTGGTTTTGAAGCAACAGGTGCTGCAAACTGGAATTATTTTCACATTTCCGTTGGTGCTAGATGACTGAACCATCACGAATTGGAAACATCTCTCACTCATGATTTGATGACTAATATATCATGAGTGAGATGATGATTGATATGAAAGGAGGAGTGGGGAAGTGAAGCGAAGGACGAGGGGAGGGCTGCTCTGTACACACATTCCACAACCAAGTGTCATCATGTACTCACACAAGGTATTTGGGTCAGGTGACAGGGTTTTCACTTCTCACATTATATGACAAGGATCTGAAACAGCTCTGCATGGGAAATTGTGGGACACCACAGCTCAGCTAGCAAGTAGAAGTATAAAGGGAGGGAAACTTGAGCTACCCAGCCCAACAAGGCCCTGCCAATATTCATGTACTTCCAGGGAAGTTTCCCACATTTTACTGTGTATAAAAATAGCAGATGGTCGTGGTGATCAGTTAAATGTTCCTGAGTAGTAGTCCTTTGTCCTTGACTGCTTGCTGGCTTTCAGTGTGTTAGTTGTTCACCTGATTTATTTTTTAATGTTTCCTTGACCAGACTTTTTTTAGTTAATTTGTGTCAAGATTGATGTTCCTCACCATTTTAATTTTGAACAGCATTGTTCAGAAGTAATACTGGCCTTTTAGTCAGTGCAGTACAGAATTCTGCATGGAAATAAGTTTCATTTAGAAACATCATTTTTTTAAAAATCTGCAAGGGACATCAAGAAAATTGAAACATTTGGACAGAGCACAATTTTTCTTCTTGCTGCTCAGTTTAAGATCAATTCTTTGAGTCAGAGTTCCTATTGTCCTATTTAGGATAATCATTTTTTATGAATTGAATCTTTTCATTTTCCAGGACCTTTCAATCATGGAAAATAAAGCCTACCAAAGAAACAAAACTGAAGTACAATGTGCACAAACTACATTTCTTATTGATCATCTCAGATCAAATGATACTTCTCTCAATAGAGTTTTTCTGGTCTTAGATACAAAGCCATCATTGACCTGCTCTGGTGCTGGGGACGTTCCTGATTCAAGCAGAAGATTGGATAGGTGACTTGTAGAATCCCCTCCAAGAAAGATTTTATGGTTATATAAATACCTAAGTGGTGCTGAAGTGACATTACACCATAATTAATTCCATTTCCTGTCTTCTTGTATCCTGATTTGGACAAAAAATATTGATGTATTAGAATTAACAGAGAATTTCCAAACTTTTATGAGAATTACTCAGGTTTTAAATAGGAATTTGACTTGCTTTTAACTTCTACTTAATGGTCACGCCTAATGGCTAAGAATTCCAGGAAAAATAGCAATTTGAGAGGAAAGAAGGTCATGAGTTCAAGGTAGGTAGCAATGCCTTGGGAGAATGGCCTTTGCCCCAATGTGGGCAATCCTGACAGATTTATTCATACTTTACTTATACACTGTGGTCCTCAAATATAAAGGAAGGAGAATAGCCAAATAACATAATTAAATTCCAAAAGTCAGTGATATGAACACTCCTCACTGTGCCATTAAAAGACACTGGAACATTTTCAGCCAAGTGAAATTTATTCCAAATACTGAAGACAAAACACTACAGAAGACGTAACATTAAAGAAGAGTTTCCAGTGCATAAGGCTGCTAGTAAAGCTCAGGGCCTTGAGCCCATCAAGCTTCTGGTCACATCTGATCTGAGAGAGAAAAGGACCATTTTCCCCTAAGATTTTTTTGTGACTTTTCCATTCTATAAAAGTTGTCCCAGTTTTTTGTCCTAACATCAGTGCCAAATAAACATGAGTTTTGAGGCCTGTTAAGTGACAGACTTACAGAATTGACAGTGTAAAAATGTAATTCAGAAGCTGAAATATCAAGTTTTCTTCATTACCTGCAAAGGAAAATTCCCTGGTTTAGTAGCTTAAAATCTAAAGAGATGTGAAACTCAGCAGCTTCAGTTCACAGAACGTAATGAAAACATTCTTTTGATTTGCATAGGGTCACATTTATATAGTTTTGTTAGTTTTATATTCAAAGAAATATGACATTCTCGTATCATAACCAGAATAAAATACCAGGTCCAGTTAACCCAGTGGTATCTTTGAAACTCATTGTTAGGTTGGTTGAAATTTGCTGAAACTACTGGTGAATTTCCCTGCAAGTCTTTTGATGTTAATGCTGAAATGTCAAATTATCCTCTACAGAGAAGTACAATAGATTTTAACTATAATTAAATAAATAGTTAAAACAAGAAATAAAACAATCCCTGATAAAAATTACATAAAATCTAAGGGACTGTAATAGAGAATTATAACACATCTTCATATTTTATGAGTTTTCTCATTAAGCTCCATAGCAGAGATAAGCTTCTCAGTTAAATTCTATGGTAGGACTCTAATGAAAATCTATATTATTTTATCACACCAGTGGTTGCATGTTCCTGGCAAGATTAGGACACACTGTTCTAAGTAGTGTATTAGCATATATTCTACAGAGTCATATCTGAAGTTAGACTTAAGCAAAAAAATCCCACCCTACTTAAAACATTTGAATAACTGAAATTTTTACTCAGCTATACAACATTCATATTTGTCTTCTCAAAAGAAATTATTGAAAATCATATTTTTATAAAAGACATGTACTTCTTTCAAAGTATATGTTCCTGGTTTTTTTGAAAGCAGTTCTGCCTCCTTGCAATCCCTTGTCTTCTTAGGTAGATGTAAATATCCAACAACATATCACAAAACCATTTGCAGGAACAATATTCACCTTAAGGCTGACAGCATGCCTATCATAAGCACTATCATACCAAAGAATGTTCTGGTGGCATGATAAAAACACCTCAAAATAAGGAGTTAATAAATCAATCTTTCTTTGACCATAATACCATGTCACTTCTCTTATAAAGTAGGTGTTTACTTCTTGTGGAAAATCAGTTCATTTTCTTAAGTAGTGGTATGCTTTTAGGAATTCATGGGTGCAATATTGAAAGCCTACAGGTTGGTTTTTTCTGTTTCTTCCACAAATATTTATTTCCAGTAAATAGACAGAATTTCCCAGTGTTCACAAATTGTCACAGCAACAGTCACAGCATCAGTCGCACTGATGAGTCTTGGCAGGGACTGTGTCTTCAGCATTGGAAAATCAGCCAGTGTTACAAGGAGATCCCCTGGTTTTAAATTATGAAGAACAAGAGACTTAATGAGATTGGTGTCACTCCCCCACCATGTCCCATGCTCCCCTCCCCACTGCTCATTTAGCAAAAACAGTGGTAAAATGTAAAAGAAGTTCTGTTTTCTACCAAGAGGTTTTGAACCCACTCAGTTCACCTTCCTGTATATATTTTCTACTGCTTTTTCTGAACTTTGTGCTTCCTGAACCACAGAAGCACCTACACACTGTTTCCTGTCATTAAGATGTGAGTATAAGCTTTAACATAATTTGAGTGTTCAGACCTCCAGTGGCCTAATTCTCCTCCTTCTTACACCAGATTTATCACACTATTATTTTTCAGATACTGCTGAATTTTACTAGAGTCCACTAGCATGAGGCCTAAACACCTCAGGTGAACCAGCCTGGAGAAATTATGCTGTTTATAGCTACTTTCACTTCCGACACTCAAGTGAATGCATGTGATGTGGTTTGGGGTGAGGAGATAAGTAGGCAGCATGACGTCCTTGTTGGAGGATATTATTTAAAGTTTACTGCTATGACCAATTTTCCCCCTTCAGCTGTGAATTTACCAAGGTGCTCCAACCCATTAATTGCTTCTAGGTTGGTACCATGCTAAAGAAAGGTGAATTACACAATTGCCCCAAACAAACTGGGGTGAAATGGAAAATATTTCACTCTGTGTCTTTCTACAGCACATGTCATGGGATTTATTATTCCAGGTTGCTCTTTGGCAGATTGCACTACAACAACAACAACCAGCCCTTACTCTAATTATGAGGCCACCACCCACCCGATGCTCAGTGATAAGCATCACTCAAGAAGTAGGAGGTCACACCACGACTTCCTTTTCCCACTCTCCTCTCTCCATCATTTGTTTGTAGGACATGTTTGCTCATGGTAATGTGGGATGGGGCCTCTCTGGACTCTACCTCTGAGTCTTGCTGTGACCCAGTTACACCCTGTGCCGTGCACACTGCTGCAAAGGTGGTATTTTCACCTAAGTTTCAACAAATTTGTCAGTGTGCAGTAGATGTCAGTGCTGAGACACATCCCTTTTTAAGTAAGAAATAACTCTTGTCCTGAAACGAAACTCTATTCATTTTCCCAGTTCTAACCTGAAGCTTATCTGGGAGACATGGGAATTGTGGTGGTCTGCTGCACAGGCTAAACCCCAGGTTTGGTGAGGATAGAGGCAGGACTCTCTGGTGACCATTGTCTGCCTGTAGAGAGCAATTTGTAATTATGATAGCATGTGTCCAAAGTAGTTCTTAGCAAGAAGAAACTGAAGACTGGTAAATAACCAAACTAAAGAAAGAGACCTCAATAAAACACTGAAATATGGGAGGAAAAACCCACAAAAATTCCAGCATGTTTCCTCCTGTTGATTCCCTTAATAAACAAAGCACAAAGACATTGGAAGCTGAAAGTTTAATGAGGTTGAAGCCAGACCAAAAACCAGTACTTACAAAGACAGGGAAGGCCAGACCCAGTTCTAATATGGGGGTGTGGATAGAGGGTTATATACTAGAAAATCAGCTGGAAAATGCTAGGTGCTATTCCAGTATACTTATATCTATTATACTTCTTTCAGAAGAACTATAATGTCATTAAAGTGTGAAATACTAAAATTAAGTCTTTCAGCACACTTTCCTGAGCAAAAGGAAAAATTAAGCACTGGTTACCATCTACATAAGTGATCTTTGTACAGGATCAGGTAGAATATCATTAGAGATTTTTAACTTTTAACTTAATGGTGGTGAAGGACAGGTGAGCAGACATTTTTTAAGAAAAAGTTTAATGCCTTTTAATGTTTAATGTTGTTCAAGACATTTAGAAAGTTGCATAAATAGGTCCCATCAAGCACAGAAATTCTTTGCATTTTGCACATGCAAATTGCAGTACCAGACATGAACAGGGATGCATGTCATTCTGCTGTGGCCTTTGTGTCCTAAAGCTTGTTTGAATCCTGGGATGCAGGATGTTCTTGGAACTGCATAGCTGGATATGTTGTATAGATACAGCTATAGATACAGTTGATGTTAATGTGATTCAACAAATTCTCTAATCTTTCAAAAGTTATGTATTGGCAGTCACTGCAGCCACACTACCACCAGGAAGTTTTGGGACACTTGTTCTGCTGACAGTGAAGAGGAAGTTAATTTTAAAATATTATTTACTTATTTCTCCTCATCTACTTGTGTAGATGGTAACTTTATTAGCAGAATGGATTTCACCAGACAAGGACTAGAACAACAGAGAAAGATTTCAACTCACGCAAATAGGCATACTTTTATAAGTTTTCCTGTCTGCAGCAAGACACAGGAAACTTACAGTATTTTCATGCATTGGTAAAATATTAAATTGTTACACAGCATTTCAGTGTGAGAATATCTTCACATGATGTGAAAATTCTAGGTTCATGGTCTTACTTTACCTAGTTCAGAGCAGGAACTTTCACTCTCATCCATTACAGATTAGAGCTCTAATGATTTAATAATTTCTCTAGACCAACAAAAGCTGATTTTTGAAAATGGGAAAGCTGAAAAGAGGCCTGAGGAAGATGCATCTCAGAAGAGTCTCATGGTTTGAGTATGGATCCAAGACAGAAAAAAATCAGGGTTACATTCTGTTTTGAAGAAGGTCAAGCAGGAAGTTTGACTGGGCTAAGGGCACATGCTGTTTCCCTATAAAAGTCATAGCCAAGTTTCAGCTGCAATGAATCATCACATTCCTCAGAGAAACCCCCCACCCCCCAAAAAAACTCAAAAAAACGAAAACAAAAACAAACACAAAAACAAACAAACAAACAAAAACACCAAAAGAAGAAAAACCAAACAAAAACCAAAACAAAACCCACAAAAAACAAAACAACAAACAAAAACACAAAAACAAAAACAAAACAACAAAAAACCCCAAATCCTCCACCACTTCCTTGGAAGGTTTCCAGTCAATTCTAGTATGTGCCTGGTTCACATAGTCTGCTGAATACTGTGGGCATATTTCCATTGACCTCAAAAAGACTTTTCATAAGGCTCAGGTAAATCAAATATTGTTCTTGTAAGAGAACTAAGGATTATGCAGAGGGAAGAGATATAAAGGATGAAAATTGTTGATTCTTAAAATGAGAGGGAACAAGAAATATGAGAAGTCACTCAGACCCCATTTGAAAAACATGCATTGGGTGTAGAGAAAGTAGAGATCACTGGACTCTAAAGCACACTACTCTCAAATTTCCAAAGATACTGGAGGCAGACATTCTGGAATTGGTTTGAGTCATCGCATTCCAGAGCTTGTAAAACAGTGAAGAGTAGATGAGTGAAATGAGCGGTTTCTTTGCCTCAAAACTATCCCATACTGAAGGCATGAGTGACTCACAGCATAAAAGACATGAGGGTTTAATGTGTAACAAGAAAGAAAGCAGGAAGGGATACAAAGCTGACCTTTCACACACATTGGGAATGACAGCAGAAAGCTCAATGCACTTCATTCCTTAAAGTACATAGCAAGATAAATACTCAGGACTGACTCTTCTAACAAAAGAATTTCCTTTTTGCTCACAGTGGTCAAGGGCATTACTGAGGAATCTCTCCAACCTTATCCTTCATATTTGTGGTCAAATATGCTTTTGCCATGGTAGTGGATAGAGGGTGGAGTCACTGAATCATCTTTACAGCTACTGAGTCTATGAGAATCCAGAGAGCCTGGCCACTGGGGCTTCCAAACCAGGTAGAAAAAGCTTGTTTATCCAATCAAACAAAAAAGTCAATATGAGTAAAGGGTCAACCATGAAACTTCTAAGGCATTGATCTTGAAGAAAGGCTGGGATGGAGACATGCTGAAAGCTTGGGAACACCTCAGAGTTAGTTAGCAAGGCGAGCCTTGTTATTGCCAAAAGCATTGATTCATTGAATGCAAAAATCTTTCAGAAAGCCTTTCCAGAAATATTTGCATTGTTTCCTTATCAGTTCATGCCAGTTTCATGCCAGTTCTCAGGCTTCAAGCTTTCCAGCTTTGCAAAGCAGGGGATCCCTAAGTTCCATTCTTTACTAAAAATATTTTCACCCAGAGGAGGAGTAAGGCTCCTGAGTAAGGCTCAAGAGCCATTCAAGCTTTTACAGATAACTAAGAAAGGGTGACATTTTTCAAAGTACTCACAAGTCACATACTTTCAATCCCTTCACAAATGAATACAAAACCTTGTGTTATTATAAATTAACTGGGTGCAGCCAACTGAAGAACTGCAGAACTGACTTTTATTTAAATCACTGCATGATATAAGTAAGCTTCCTTGTCTTTGGTTGTGCTTATACCACAAACATTGATGGGGAAAAAGTGAAAAATACATTTTGTTTAATAACAAGGAAGAAACTGTATGAAAAGTTAATCAAGGATTCTAACTCCTGCTTCAGCCTGTTACTGATGCCCCAGGAGTCTAAATCTTAGAAGACTAAACATCAAGGAGTTTCTAGAGAGAACTAAAGGGAAAATAAAACTAGGAATGCACTAATCCCATGTTACTGATGCAGAGAAACAAAAGCAGCAGAGTTTTTGCATCAGTTCACATTAAAAGCTTGTGGTAGGATACTCTACCCATTCCCTGAGTCAGAGACTCATGTCTCAACCACAAGACTATCATTCTTCTCTACAGATACTTTCCCTTAATTCCTGAGGGCTGGTAATATTTAGTGGACAGCATTATATTTTTGTTGTTCTTCTTTTTCACATGTTCTCTATGAAGCAATCTCGAAAATCGTTTTTGGTGTTTTCCCCGAGATGTGTAAAAGTTCTTGTCTGTCAGTTCGTGTGCCCGAGGTGGAATAAATCTGAGCTCTTTAGTTTTCTCGGTCTCAAGGTTGTTTATTATTTTCTTATCTGTAATATTTTCCCTCAGCCCAGCGAGGTCTGTCTTGCAGGGCAGCCATGGCACACTCTCTGCTCCTTCAGGGCGGTGTTATCTTTTTATACTAAAAACTACGTACATGATGTTTACATTTCCCAATTACTATCATCTATGTTAGACAGTGAACTTCTACTCTAAACCAATCCAAAAGTGCCAACTCCACAATAGAAAATGGAGATGAAGAAGAAGAACAAACAAAGACCAAACACGTGCTTTTTCCTCCATCTTGTGCTCTAAAATTCCCATTCCCAAAAATCCTACAATCTATATTTTCATTTTATGATAACACTACTTAAACTACTGTGACTTTTAGGTTCTCATATAAAGCTGCTAATTTGTTTCAAGGGCTATAACCAAACCCACAGATGTTTTGGGCATCATTCCAGGGTCTCAGAGCCCCTTGACCAGGGTCTCAGCAACTCTGGACTCCCAAAGGGATGTCTTAGACTCCAACAAGAAAGATAGCCACATGTTAGAGGAAGGGTCATGTTTCCTGATGAAGTCAACAGTAGAATGTCCAGGGTTCAGTTGATGCTGTAGCACACACATAGTGCTACCAAGAAAATCCTTTTGACCAATGTATAGAGAACTAATTTCTCCCATTCACCTTAATTTCATACTCTATACCTTGAGAGAAAGCAGTGTTACCTTACAGAGGCACATTCATATCCTAGGAGGAAAATATAAGAAAAAAGAATTGTACATGAATTTGGGATTATTATTCCTACAGGTTTATTATCATTAGTCCTCATAAGGAAAAGATCTGAATGAAGAGGCTGCTATTACATTTAAATGTGGAGGAGTTCTACTGAGAATGGCTGAAAACAACTTCAGCTTTATGGAGCACTGACTTCTGTGGAAAGAGACAGGTGTTGGCTCTGTGTCTCTTCCAGAAAAGGTAAAGAGGTAAGGAGGGTGGAAAAGAACATAGGTCTAGTAGAAGGAAGAGTGATAAACTTGTGCCTTCTTCTCCCCGCCTCCCAAAATGTGTATAGTGTCTATGCAACACTAAAAGTAATTATGTAGCCAAACATAGCTACCCTAGGAAACAGACTTCAGCCCCAGCATGAATGGAGGCAAGGAGTGGTACTGTGTGTGTTCTGAGTACTGGATTTTCCCCAGGTGTCCTCAAGCCAGCAGGAGCAGTGAGCTTCACCCTGGCAGAGGCACAGATCTGCAGCGCGATCTGAGCTGTCCTTGGGGCTGCCCCTCTCCTCTGCTGGTGATCAAAGGCACTGTAAAACAAAATGTTCCCATTACCCAAAATTTGGTTTTATGAACAACCTCAGCATACCATAAAACTAACTTTGAAAGAAAGACAGGTGTCTTAGAATTTTTGTGATGGAACAACAGCCACAATATTATGGCCTGTATAAATAACATCTTCATATCTTCCATCTTCAGGCAGGAAGCAGGGGATTTTAAACTCTGACAAACACCTGAACACCAATCCCATCCTATGAAGTCATAGACAGGAGGGCTTGCACACAAACAGAGCCAGTTCCCTTTGCATATATTTTGGAAAGCCAGGTTAATTGAGACTGAATTTGCTACTTTGCACGCGGCCAACATAAGGAAAGCAAAGCAGCCTGAACCTGTGCTTGCTCAGTTGTGAACTCTTGAATAGCCCTAACCAGAAACCAATAACTTGGTGTGTATGTAGGGAAATAACTCCCCCAAATTCTCTGTGTTTTGGATTCATTTTTTGAAATGGAAGTCTTGCTCCATAGCCACCCTCACTGAGAATTCCAGTTCCCTCTGTTCCACAGGCTCACACAAATGCCCACACCTGTAAAATAGGTTTTGAATGCCAAAAACTCCTTTGCTGGATATGTTCCAGCAAAAGAACTAAAACCTTTAGAAGTAAAAACCCCACGGTTTGCTCTTTCCCACACTCCATTCCTGATTTCTGGGTTAGGCAGGAGGTAGATAACTTTGACCTATACTTGTGTTGCTGCCAGGTTTTTTTTGACACATTTATTCATGTTTGCACTGTCTTTGTTTAAGTGATGTGTTGGGAAATGTGAGCAAGCAGAAAGCCAACTAGGCACCAACAGGAAGGCTTAGAGTGTTGATTTTTTGGCACGATGTGATGCATTGTGAGTTGAGTTTTCAGTATCTGACAGTTAAGTCCTTGGAATTGGCATCTGTATGCTGGAGACCAGAGCCCTGAATAACCTAACTTAGAGTACAGCTGGGATCAAACCACGACTTCATTCATCCCTTTTGCACACGTGCTTGGTGCAGTGAGCATTCAGGACTCACTTGAGTGCATGTCCTGTACTCAAGGGCAGCACCACACTCTGCTCCTAGCACATGCTGCAGAGCTAAGACAAGGAGCTCCATGCAGGAAAGTATGTCCCATGGACATTAGAAATTACTTAGGGACAGCAAAGACTTAATTATACCTTTACCTTTCTCCACAAACACACATATAGCTTACGTAACCTGAGCACTGAAAGCTAAGTGCTCTATTGCTGGAGACTATCAAAGTTTTTTAAAAAATCAAAATAATAAAGCTGAGGAAAAACCTGAGACCTCTTCAATCTATTTGCCAATCACATGTATTAATGATAGTACCCCAAATTTGTAATCCTGTTGTTTTCTGACCAGACATCTTCAGCTTTGCTCCTGTACACTCACTTCACGTCAGCGGTGACCCCGCTGCCTTGGGCTCAGCCCTGTCTTCAGTCACAGACTGAAAGGCTGTGAGGAAGGAAAAGCTTGTGACCCCATTTCCTACATGGAGAAGAATATATTTAAGGGTATTTACCAGTCTTACAAATCAGCCTAGCAGACAGCTGTGAAAATTTCACAGTGTGTTTCTCTTCATGATTAGAAGTCAAGATGTCAGTTCCTCATTGATATCAGGGACTAGTAGGATTTCCTTACTTTGCAGGGATCCTGGGAGTAGCTCAGAGATTGTGGTAACAGGGCATCTTAAATGACAGACTGACCTACTGCCTCTGGTGGGGAGAGCACAGGACAGCTCTGAGCCATAGGGTTTGTTTCTCAGCTGATTTACTGCTTTCCTATTAAAGCATTTCTGCTGAGGTCCATGCCATGAGTCAACCAACCAGCCATGAAACAAAGCTCAGGTTTTTTTTTAGGATTTTACCAGCTACCTTTCCACTGAGTCAGATATAAGAGGCACTGCACCCTGGAAGGGGTTTCAGGGCATTCCTTTTTCTTCTTGTGTCATGAAAGCAGTTCTGCATGGACTCAGGGCTGTTGTTTCTCATGGTTTGTGAAAAAAGGGCTCCTGAAGTCAAAAGCTGTCAGTACTTTCCAAATGAGGAGTCAAATACCAGCTGCAAGACTCCCAAAGAGAGTCTTGTCAGATGCCTAATTCTGGACTATGGCAACCTCTGTGCAACCCAAAAGCTTTATGCAAGCTGTAGCTCTTGCCCAGTGGAGTGACCAGAAGCACATGTGCTGTCCAGAACCTAGTGCACTCAAGCACAGCAGCTCACCCAGCTCTGGGTGACTGCACACACTCTTCAGCATGCTTTATGAAAGTCTTGCTTATCAAACCTGATTTCCTTTCATGGCAAAGTAACCCACCTAGCTGATCAAGGGAAGCCAGCTAATGTTATCTTTATGGATTTCAGTAGAGCTTTCCATACTGTCTCTCACAGGATCCTCTGGACAAAATGTCCAGCACACAACTGGTTAAACACACCCTGAAATGGGTGAGCAGCTGGCTCATGGGTCAGGCACAAAGGGTTGTGGTGAATGAGGTGACATCAGACTGGGGACCTGTCACTGTTGGGGTTCCACAGGGTTCCATCCTTGTTCCTGTGCTCTTCAATACCTTCATTAATGACCTGGACACAGGACTGGAAGGGATGCTGAGCAAGTTCACAGATGATACAAAACTGGGAGGAGCTGTTGACTCCCTCGAGGGCAGGGTGGCCCTGCAGAGACACCTCCCAAATCAGAGCACTGGGCAATCACCAACCATGGGAGGTTCAACAAGGGAAAGGTCTGGATTCTGCACCTGGGATGGGGCAATCCTCGATGTGTGGATAGACTGGAGAATGAGAGGCTGGAAAGCAGCACCACAGAAAGGGACCTGGGGGCCCTGGTCAGTGGCAAGGTGAACATGAGCCAGCAGTGCCCTGGCAGCCAGGAGGGCCAGCCCTGTCCTGGGGGACAGCAGGGACAGCGTCACCAGCCAGGCCAGGGAGGGATTGTCCTGCTCTGCTCTGCACTGGGGTCTCACCTGCAGTCCTGTGTGCAGTTTTGGGTGACACAATGTCAGAAAGACATTGAGTGTCCAAAGGAGGACCACAAAGATGGTGAAGGACCTCAAGGGGAAACCATGAGGAGTGGCTGAGGTCACTTGGTCTGTACAGCCTGGAGGAGACTGAGGGGAAACCTCATTGAAAGATACAACTTCTCTTCTCTCTGGTGACCAGTGACATGACCCAAAGGAATGGCCTGAAGTTCTGTCAGAGAAGGTTTAGGTTGGATATTAGAAAATGGTTCTTCACCAAGAGGGTGGTTGGACACTGGAGCAGGCTCCCCAGGGAAGTGGTCAAACACCAAGCCTGACAGAGTTCAAGCAGTGTTTGGACAAAGCACTCAGGCACATGGAGTGACTCCTGGGGATGGTCCTGGGCAGGGCCAGGATTTGGACTCTGTGATCCTTGTAGATCCTTCAAACTCAGCATATTCTGTAATTCTGTGATTCCCTTCTGGAATGAAGAGCCAGACTGTGTTTATATAACTGCAGACTCAATCCACCAAAAAAGATACCTAGTGCAACCAACTACAGAATTTAGTCTTTTACATCTATTTCACCCTTTCAAATGCATGTTGCAACATACTCACCATTAGTAGAGCTTAAGGCATCAGACCCTAGCTGAGAATGGAGATGAATTATAGTCTGAGATTCATTACTTAGCATTTTAAATGCTCCACAGACAGTATTCTGCCTGATCTGCTCAGTGCAGGCTCTGTGTTTTAGGGAAGTTTTGCAACCTTATTTAACATGGAGAAGCTCTGTCATTTCCTGCAGAGACTCCTGATGACCTCTGCTTGTCCCTGTGTAACTTTGTTAGTCTGGTTACTTTTCAATTCTCTGTGGTCCAAAACTAGCAGCACCCCTGAAAGAATTGATTGAAAGCCTCACAGTCAAATGGCATCAATCTGGAACCAAGGAGAAGTTATTTTTATTCAAAACCCACAGAAACAGAGATGATAATGGAAAAAAAAAATCCATCAGTACAAGTTAAAGCAATGGAAAGGATGTTAAATACATGGATTCAAGCAACACAGGGTTGCAGCTTTCTGTTTTCTACCTGTGTCTTTCCTACCAGACAGGAAAATTGTGAGTTCATCTACTAGAAATGTTAAGATAAAACAAACCTCCCTAGATAAACATTATTAAAAGACTGTTGAAAAACACCAGTGGATATAATAAAGGTTTTATTAATAGTTAATAAAGGATAGACATAAAGCAAAACCTTGCATCCATTCCCCCTTCACTGCCGCTGTCTGGCTTTCTTTAATGTTATTAAACAACCACCCTAGGAGGAAGAAAAGAAAGGTTATTCCACATTTTATTCATTCACAGAAGGAGAAGTGACTTCCTTTCAAATAGAGAGGAGGAAGTGTATGTTATAGATTTTTCTCTTCTCTCTGTCAAAACCATCTTCCTCTCCTTTGCCAGATCTGATGATCATCAGACCGTTTCCTGAATTCAATTCCTCTCACAAGGCTGGCAGACAACTAACGTGGAAAAGTGTGAATGTTTTTCTGTGTGAATTGAACTGGCTCAACTAAACATCAGCTGAGCACCAAAGCATGTAAAGAGGAGGAAAGCCCCAGGTGCAGAAAGGAGAGTTAGGAAAGAAAGAATGGGTTTGCCTTTTTTTTTTTGATAGCAGTTGATAACTTTATTCAGAGACCATATCAGAAGAGGGAACTGAATCTGGTCTGTGCCCTCAACACAGATCTCATATTAATTATGGCCAGGGCTTAACCCCTCATGCTCTGAGAAGGATGTTTTATGGTCTGAGCTCACAGGCTGAGAGCTGGAGGATTCATAGGCGCTATTCCTTGTTGTGTGTAGGGATACATGTGTATGAGAGAATATCCTACACAGCCCTGAGCAAAAGGGAAGCATGCATTTCCAAGGAGAACAGGGAAATTCAGTCAAATACTAAATGTTATTCAGCAGCTACTTACTGTAAATCACCATTTTATGCCCTGGGGAGAAAGAAACCTCTTTTAAAAGCTCAGCTCCTTCATTAAGGTGTTAGCTGTTATTCTAAGGATGCAATTACCTGCAACAGAGGAGATGCTTAACTTTTTTTTTTTTTTAAATGGAGCATTATTCCAGTAAGATATATTATTTTGTGGCCTTCAAAACAAGTTTTGCTGGCATAAGTGATGTGGTGGCAGACGAGCAACCAGCAACCAGGCTCATAATCTGACTTTTCCAAAATAGCCAACATAATATGCAATGACACATAAAGCAAATCATGCAGAAAACCAAATATACCCCAAACAAAGTCAACAAAAGCAAAGTAGAAACTGAGGTTCACAAACTCACTGTTTAACACAGTAAAACCTGGGAAAAATATAAAATTATTTAAGTATTCTTAAAATGCTACAAAGCAGAGAAAACCCCCAAAGACACAACCTAAAGTTTTTCATCCAAATCACCTTTAAAAAATTCAAATAATGGAATGCAATTTTTCTGCCCAAAACTGCACAGTTAAGGGGTTGTTTTTGTTTTCCTCACTTGACCAGGTTTGTGCCATGGAGCCTCTTTTTGTAGTGTTTTTTGTCATGCCTGTAGCATAACAGCCCTTGGTAACAGCAGCACATGCACCATGTAATTGCAGCCAGTAGCCCTGTCAATCAAGCCACAATGACTTTAAAACAGAAACTTTCTTGCTTTCTTCTCTACTTTCTGTTACATTTCCTCTCAGTTCCTGCATCAAATCAAATACCTTGAACCTTCATAATTGCTGGTCTCCCATCCTTTGTGATTTCCCTTTCCTGTTCTGCAGTGCTGGATGCAGTTGTCCCAAAGCACTTTCCTCACTGTGGGATTGGAGTGGTCCTTGGTTGTAGCACAGCAGAACTCAGAAGCTGGAGAAGAAAACGGATTGACAAAAAGATACAAAGTTCAAGACCTTTCTGCATTTCTAGGGTCATTATACCTGTGCTAAGCACAGCTGGACATGGCAGCCAGAGTCCTGCTCCATAAATCCTGGCATTGCAAGACTGCACACTGTGGAGTTACAGATGAGTATTTGCCAGCTGTATGCAAACTAGGGTATCCCTTGACTTTCCAGGGATTCATCTAATTTACTGAAACAAAACTTTACCTCCTTGCTGTCTGCAAACTATCCCAAAAGCAGTGTAGTCAATGTCTGGCTCTCAAACCTTTTGGATCCAGTCCCACATCCATAGTCTTACTAGAGTCCACTTTACTGCTGTGTAACAGCTACTTGCTTGGATGAAAAGAAGCTGTACTTTCTCCCACTGGGAGAAGCCTAGGCAGTATATTCCATTAAGTTCTATTCATTTTCATCTTGACCTGAATCATGGGGATTGAAGTCTCATCTCCCACGGAGTCCTGTTAACCAGGAACAACTTCAGTAAGGCCAGTGGGGTATCATTACGCAGCCAGGTGCTTTTCCTTCTAGCACAGTACAGCAATGAAAGTGCTTGAAGGCAACAGGGGACTACCTTACAAGGAGGCAATAGTCATATATATAGATGGATTTTAAAATCTTTCCTTTTGCACCTACAGAGTTGTGCAAAGTAGCAATAATGAGACATAATATTGCACTGCACTTCTCTGGCTATTTATTTGTTAAATAAAAGATGAGCAGGGAACATTCTGTGGCCAAGCAGCACAGTGGCCACAGCTGAACTATACAGTACTTTGCCCTGTGCAGCCCTCAAATGTAAATGTCATTTTGGATGTGGGGTTTTTTCCAGTTCTGTGAACTAATGTAACATTTTCATGTGAAACAAAGAATGTGTGTCAGCTTCCTTCAGTGCAAAATCAGGTTTTGCAGGTGCAAAGTCTACCATTTACAGGGCCATACAAGGGGCCAAGTCCAGGGCAGTCTTGTCTGTGCTGCTTTTTGGAAGATCTGGAGCATATGCTAACCCCAGGCATCACTCGAGCCAGTTCAGTTTGGCACATTTCCAGATCATGCTACACACCATGTGAGCATTCATACATTACTGACTGACTGGCCTGTGCTGTCCCTTCCCCAGTCATTTTTATTCACTGATACACTGGGTCTACTTTTGCAGAATTGAAACAACAATAAAGCACAACTTGGCCATCTACTTACTGACTGAAGGGCAGTTGGTGAAGACCTCTGAAACTCATAGAGGAAAGATGCTCTCTGAGGAGAAAATGACGTGACTGTACCTTGTTCATCACTCTGACAAGCTATGACTCAAATACACATGTCAAAGACTGAACTGAGTGAAAAGATGCTTTTTTTCCTCAAGATATTTTTTTCCTTCTGATAAATGATAGCTCCAGTTCACTGACTAAAGTGCACATAGCACTGCTCAAAATTAAAACCACAATAGCAGCTGAAGGACTTAATGTGCTAATAGTATTGTCTGTACTGTGATCTGTCTTCTCCTTTGAAGAACATAATCTAGAAGGGGGTAAAATTTTAGGCCTTGTTGTGATTAGACAGGTGGAACATCACTGTGCCTCACTGAAAAATGACAGCAGCCAAATAGGGAAGAGAAACAAAACAAAAGGCAAAATTAGATCAGAAACATAACCTAAAATATTCTAAAACAGGAAACAAAAAAAATGTGTGAAGGTATTTGATTTGCTTGAAATATATTAATATGTTCCATAGAATCTATTAAAATACCCTGCTTCCTGCTCTCTCTTCCCATCATTCTGAAGGTACTGCAGCCACCCAGTCCAATGGTTTTGTGATTTAGACAGAAGTAAACTTTATGAGCCTCAGGAGAGCATCTCCTGATGCGGGCACTTCTCAGGCACAGAATGAATCATTTCCCATAGATGAGGGACGAGAATTCAGCTCAGATGGATGGACTGAGAGGGACCAAGGTGATATCAGCCTGACAAGCTGAAGTAGCAGTATACCACACATCAAATTGTTTTTGAAAATTTTGTTGGTTTTACAGCAGAGGTTTAGTGCTGCCTTTTCATCCTGGCTGCTGTGTGACATTTTAAAGAGAGGAACTCAAGGCTCTGATCCCTTTCTGAGAGCAAAAGGATGTTTTAGCAGAATGAGTTGTCTGCTACCTGTCAGATCCATCCACCAGCCTCCCGGTCTGGATTCAGCCATCAGTTCACTTAAAGGTCTTAGTCCTGTTTCCAACAATATATTTACAAAGTGATCTTCCTTCTGACCAAATATCTCTTTGGTCCAAGGACCCAGATCAACCCAGAGCTTTTTCAACATTGTGGGACAACAGTGAGGGAGGTCACAAACTTTACAGAACTTTTCTACCTTTATATAGAGAATGTATAAGGGCTTTTTTTTTTCTTTTTAAATTTAATTTATTATTTAGAAAAAACCCAAACATTTAACTTTATTTATGGAAAAAAATGTATTTTCCGTATTTGGAGAAAGAGAACTGATTCCATAACCTGATTTGGAAGTCAAGCATCCCCTTGGCCTTTCTATCTCTTAATTATTCATCCTTTTGGCAGTAAACCAGTTAGGACAGGACCCCAGGGAGCTTACTGAGACCAGGTATCTCCTGAGAGGGTCTTGGGAAGATTTCATCTCTTCAGGCACTGCTCAGGAATCTGAGTGCCATCAATTATCATGGGTGAGAGAGAAATATCTCCTTATTCCCTTTTGAACATAGGTATGAGAGAAGGTAAAAGCCAGTGCTTTTTACATACTGTGAGTTTTATGCTGATTACACAAGGCAATACTCAAAGGGCTTTCATAACCCAAGGCAGACCCTTTCTAAGGCATCGTAGCCTTAATTTTCAGTCTAATTTCAGAGTGCTCACTAGTGACCCCAAGGGGAGCTCCAACTTCAAACATCTCCTTTCTGTCCCTACTTGCCTTTCTATATGCCACATGTATTTCTGTATCTCACAATATCCTGTGCTTGGCTTGGGCAGAAAGCATTTCTTCCCCAGCAGGTACTCTAATGTGAGATATATTTCTATGTCTGAATTTAGTCCAGTGTATCTGACCACTGCAATAACTACTCAGTCCTCTTTCTCATCTTCAGATGAATTCATTCCACTAATTGTGAAAGGGTCATTTCCCTAATTATTCCATTTTACCCTTGTTGCCCACACCACATCTTCACAGTTTAGCAATTAATACAAATTGGAGTGTACAGATGAATCACCCATAAGTTCAATAGCTGCCTGACTTTCCACATTTGACTTGCAAGAGAGGCTTTTTTTTTTTTTCTCTCATACCACACTCCCAGGCCTTCAAAGTGCTCTTCAGCAGAAGCAGTGCTCTGTGCAACGCTTAATTTCCCTGTCAGACGTGAGCAGGGAAGTCTCATTTGTGTGGGCTGTCCCCATCTTCACCTCGGGCTGCACACTACACCAGAATAGAAAACATGAGTCAGAAAGGCTAAGGGTTAAACTGCTAAAAACAAAAGAGGAGAAAATTCATTCAGAAAATAGTGGTTTCTAATGGATGAGAGGAAGTATTGTACAATTTCTTGTAAAGTCACAATGGCCAGCTCATCAGAGGAAACCCCTCCTATCTGAGGCTTGTACAATGCCTCCTGGAGCCTGAACAGCTGCCAAGTCATGACCATGCAGTTAAGGGAGTGCAACAAAGAACATCAAATCAAGGGCACATTTACATCTTCCTTTCCAGCTAGCTCCCAATCTATTTTTTTCTTCTTCCCCTTGCATTAACTATTTTATAACAACAAAAGTCTTAGTGACTTTCCTCTTTTTTTCTTTTTTTTTCTTTTTTCCTTTTTATTTTTCTTTTCTTTTTTTTTTTTTTCTATTACTCTGTCTTATAAGCTGCAAAATGAGCTTCTCTACATGGAAGCAAAGCCATGGTTTCCACAAGACTTGCTGAGCCAACCTAATCACTCACTGCTTTGCAGAGAGGTCCTGGAGCAGCTGCCCCATTCTCCCAGCTTGGCTTCATGCTCTTAGCTGCTCATATTGAGGTTGGCACTCACCAGACCTCCTCCCGTGGCCTCGTTAACTCCACAGCCTGCTCAAAACCATCACAGCACAAACCCCAGCAGCTTTCTGCTGTGTCAGCCCTCAGAGATGGCACTGCAAAGCACAACCAACACAGGGATGGGGTGGAGGCCAGAGATGGATGGCCACAAAATCTCTCCCTTTTGCTTGTGAGAAACCAGTAATTCAGTACAGCTCTTCAGGAAACCGCAACTTCAATATGCCTGTGATAGATGCTCGTCCTAGATTACAGCAAGCTGAGATCCCTACACTGTTTGCATACAGTTGGTGAAAGGCTGACTTCGTGGGCTCAGAGATGGGGACTTTCCTGGGATTTCTATCTTGGTAGAACTTGTGGAATAATAGTTTTAAATAGCTGCTTCAGACCTCTAATTTCTTCCTTCTCAGCTTCCCCTTAAAACCATTTTCTACCACAGAGCTTTCAAGAAAAAGCCAGTGTTGACCTCTCACAACTGTAATTTGCCCTAAATGACCCAAGAGCTGCACAGCCTTGCCCTATTTAACCTAGGTTGACTCTTCATTTTCTTTTTTATTACTGCAAACTCTTTGGAGTAAGAATGGTCAATTCCAGCAGAAATGCTTGGAATCCCATAATTTACTATTTTACCATGAAAAATCAATTCCCACAAAGGGAGTTACATGACAGTGTCCTCTCCACACTCTTTTTTCACAGCATAGGCATAGGTTTTCCTCGGATGGTTGTTTAAATATCTTCAGACATGAAATTACCATAGGCTCTCCTTCTCATCCATTCCAAGTCTTCATTCTTTTCACCATGAGACCGTCCAGTATTCCTCTACCTAATGTTCAGATTAATTTTCTGTTCCTGAATTTATGCCCATCACTTCTTCCACAGACACAAAAAATATAATTTTTTCCTCTTTGTAGCAGTCTCTACCTAACTGAAGACTGTTACACAGAGTTTTCTCTTCTTTAGGGTTAAAGCCCCAACTGTCTCAAATTTCTTTTACAAGTTCATCTTTTCTGGGTCTCTGACTGTAAAAATGGGATTTTTTTCACAGCTTTCTTCTGGAAGCTTGACAATTAGTCTACCACCTTCTGACTGTGCTGTCATGATGGAAAGAGCATTTCTGCATTTATCTGAAGGTTCAGTGAATAGAGTTATCATAGATCCTAATGAGACATAAGAAGCTTATTTTTCCTTTTTTCCCCCCAACATCAGTGCATTGTCATCTTGTGTGCAGTTGAGGATGCAGTCTAGCTCAAAGATACTGATTTTTGCTGCTGATTTGTTATTCCCCTCACTGTATGCTTATATTCCTAGATGTGTGCTGTAGACTGTTCCTGGGGGATGACTCCAAAGTGCAAAACACAGCACTTCTCTGTTTTTAAATAGCATCATGTTTACTTTGGCAAGATCCTTTGCATGTTTATTCTTGTTCTCCATCACACCTGTAGCCTCTTCTAGCCACTGAGATTGGAGGTTTAGTAAGTATGTGCAGAAGATAAATGGCAACAGTACAAGATAGAAAACAGCCCCTCATACAAACACACTGAGTACAACTTTCCTTTTAGAAATAAATCACAAATAACTGTTTTCTGAAAACAGTATTACAGATAGTTTTGCTTACTACAGTTCTATCTTGCACTATCTATATGGTATCTATCTTCTATTTTCTAGTCCTCTCTCATCCATAAAGGGCATATGAGTCAGAGTAAAAGGTCTTACTAGAAAATTAGAATATTTACTGCTTCACCTTTATTCCCCAAGTACCTTATTGTGAATTGAAAAAAATTCAAAAGGGTTTGATAATTTTTTCTGCTTTGTTTCCTTTTCGGTTCCTGCAAGTTACAGCACAATTAATTCCCACAAGGAAGTATAAGTGTCCCCAAATTTCTTGAAAGATGTATAGCAATATCAATACATTCAATGATTGCTTTTCCTGAGATTGTTTCACACACTTCACAAGCATGTCCAAATGAAGTAGAAAGCCGTATAACTCAGATGCTGACAATACTCCTAGGCTTTTCCATGACTCAACCTAAATCTAATGTATTGGACAGCCTTATGCTGAGTTATTTTTAGCTTTTATCAACCCATGCATTTTCTTCCTGCAAGCTGAGCAAATTTCCACAAAGTCTCTTCAGAGCAGAGGTTGCAAATATGAAGAAAAAAAATGAAAGAAAAAAAAGTGTTGAAGATTCTTTAGCAGATATTATTTAGCAACAGAGCATGATGTGGGGTTGTCAAGAGATGTGTGTTTTATGTCACCTTTATTTTAGAGGTAACAGGTCATTTGCTGAGTTGGTTTGGTTTGATTTGGGAAGTTTGTTTGAGGGGATTTTTTTATTTTCAACAGAAATTAGTGGGATTTGAGAGACTGTTCAATGACAGGAATTAGTCCAAAGGAATGCACCAGAAACTTGTCTTCATTTAAAAACTAAAAATACAATCCTGATTGGATTTTGAGTGTCTTTTACAGTAAAACTATTTTCTTAATCTTCACTGATTTGAACTGTAATTATTGGCAAAGTCACTATTGTTGTATGCTATCAAACAGCAATTGCTAGACAGCAACAGAGAAATTATTAAAATAGTACATATTACTTTGTAGGTCTTGACAGATACTGCTTTTCTCACAGTTTTAGACTCTGTCACTCCTAAGATTTTTGAAGCAGAGATTGTATCTCTCAGAATGGACTCATTCACTTGGAAGGGAACTACGATGACTGTCTAGTCCAGCCTGACCACTTCAGGGCTAAACGAGAGTTAAAGCATGTTGTTAAGGCATTGTCCAAATATTCCTGAAACACTGATAGGCTTGAGGCTTTGGGCACCTCTCTAGGAAGCCTCTTCCAGTGTTTTACCACTCTCTTGGAATAGAAATACTTCCTAATGTTCAATCAGAAGCTCCCCTGGCACAGTTTTGAACCATTCCCATGTGTTCTGTCACTGGATTCCAGGATGTGGTGGGTTGACCCTGGCTGAACTCCAGCTGCTCACCAAAGCCACTCTCTCAGTCCCCTCCACAGCTGGACAGGGGAGAGAAAGAATAACAAGAGTCTCATGGGTTGAGATAAAGGGCAGGGAGAGATCACTCACTTCAGTTATCATCATGGGCAAAACGACTTGATTTAGGGAAATTAGTTAATTAGTTATCAATCAAATCAGAGTAGGAAAATGAGAAATAAACCAAAATCGTAAAACATCTTCATCCCTACTCCTTCCTTCTTGCTCAACTTCACTCCTAATTTCTCTTTCTTTCCCTCCAGCAGAGAAGGATGGAGAATGGGGTGTCTGATCTGTTCATCACACATTGTCTCTGCCTCTGCTTCCTCCTCAGAACTCATACTCTTCCCTTGATCCAGCATGAGGTTCCTCCCACACAAGACAGTCTTTCAGAAACTTCTCCACCATGAGTCCTTCCCATGGGCTGCAGTTCTTCATGAACTGTTCCAGCGTGGGACACCCCCACGGGGCACAGGTTCCTTTAGGAATGGGCTGCTCTGGCACGGGTCCCTCGTGAGGTCACAGGTCCTGCCACCACACCTGCTCCAGTTTGGGCTCCTTTCTTCATGGTGCCACAGGTCCTGCAAGGAGCCTGCTCCAGTGTGGGCTTCCCACAGAGCCTCCTTTGAGCATCTACCTGCTCTGGCATGGGCTCCTCCATGGGCTGCAGATGGATGTCTGCTCTCCCATGGGTCTGCATGGGCTCAGGGGCACAGCTACCTCACAATGGGCTGCACAATGGGCTGCAGGGGGATCTCTGCTGCAGCACCTGGATCACCCCATTCCCCTTTCTTCCTCACTGACCCAGGTTCCTGCAGGGCAGTGTCACTCACATATTCTCCCTCCTGCCTCTGACTGCTGTTGTGCAGCAGTTTATTTCCCACCTTATTAAATACACTATCCCAGAGGTGCTACCACTCTGGGTGGTAGACATTCCACTCATGGGCTTGGGCTTCGCCAGCAGCAAATCCATCTTGGGCCTGGCTAGCATTGACTCTGTTGGGCATGCAGGAAGCCTCTGGCAGCTTCTCAGAAACTCACCCCTGTAGCTCCCCCAGTACCAAAACTTTACCACATAAACCCAGTACACAGGAAGAAGAGTTCAGCACCTCTCTCTCCCTCTCCTCAGGAAGCTGCAATGAGGCCAGCCCTCAGCCTTCTTTTCTTCAAATCTGACAAGCCCAGAGTCCTCAGCTGCTCCTTTAACAGGACATGTCCTCCAGTCTTACAACTAGCTTTGTTGCCCTGCTCTGGATACTTTCAAGGACCTTCACATCCTTCCTAAATGGTGTGGGACACATCAGATTTGGGAGGGCCAAGGACTGAACAAGGATGAGCTCTGCAGACACACAGGCAGCTGCTGGTGGTGCAGGGGAGCGGGATGCACCTGCAGGATTTTGAAAGAGTAACAGTGTCTGCCACATTTACCAGCCTCACTGTGGCTGCAGGTGATGCTGCAGGGTGAGCTCTGAGTGTTTCGCATGAAACAATCCTCTTCTGCTTAAGCTGTACATTTGCAGAGGTGTGCACTGAGGCAGGATCTTTGCAGTGTGCCTGTGAGGGATGTGAAGAGTAAATACAAGCCAAAGTAGAAAGCACACTACAGCAAAAACCAGCTCCCAATCTCATCTCAGAGTCTAGTTGTGGCAGGGAAGGAGGAAGCAGTGCTTGTGTTATCAATGATAAGGTGTGAGCCAATACTTGCTTACTTGTCAGAGGTCCTCAGAGGAAAGTTTCCCAGCAGTTTCAGCTTTTAAGCTTCAGAACTCTGCTGCATTATCCCCAAAGCCAAACTGCTGTAAGTATGACCTGTGATCTTGATCATGCAACCCTCTCTCTCTGCATCTCATCTTGCAAGAGGGCTCATTCCAAGATGCACATCAGGATTGCCTTATTCCCTTGGGACCCAACTCATATGTCAGGTCATTCTTTGATGAGCTAATCCCAGAGAATTAATGAACCATATTCCTATGTATGGAAACCCAGGAAACTAAGGAAAGATGAGTGGCTTCTACAGTGTTTGCTCAAGAGAGGTAAAAAAAATTACAGCCAGGTCACATCGAATTGCCTTGGAGCAGGATTCTTCTCCTGATGCAGCACACAAAGGTGATTTGAAAGTGTCTTTTCTATTTGCTTCTGGTTCTTCTACCCACACAGTTCTTTTATTGTGACCCCACCAAACAGTGTCTGGAGATGGCTATTGAGCTGGGCATACACTAAAGGCAAGTCCTAATCCTCTCAAAACACCAAACTTCCAATCATACTCAACATTATTGTCACACTTAATATTTGAAAATCTGATTGGCCTGTAATTGACTGCTGAGCATTAAAAATGAGGGCCTTTACACAGATAATGGTCTTTTGAAAAATGCATTTCATTAATTTACTTTGACTAAATTTAGTCTGACACTGAGACATAGGAATGAAAAGAAAAATAAATATATGGATCAATATTTGCTTACACAGTCTAAGCAATTACTGTGTATTTGAGAGGTTCATTTTTTGCATTTTATAAGTTAATTAGCATGGAGAATTAAAAAATAGCTAGATTCATTGCACCAGTCCTCCTCCTGCTGAGAGTGGTAGAAGTTTTGTATTGAACAGGAATAATATTTGGGTGTAAAAACTATCCTTATAAAGTCAGAAACCATCTCTTACCTGTTCTCTGGCAATGTAATTCAGAGTGCCTGATGTCTTCTCTTACAATGCAAGACTAATGTAAAAACTATCATGTAAACCTCTTTATGTGTGTGTGTGTGTGTGTGTGTGTGTGTGTGTGTGTTTTAGGCATGGTTTTGAGAAGTGCTGGACATTTGGCTTCTTTTCAGTACTGGAAACTAATGGAGCTTCTCCTGGATTACATAACTGTATGCTCTCATCTAACATAACTGGGGCGGAGTTGGTTGGGTATTTTTAATGAAGATATTTAACAACTGACCCATAAACCCAAGCTCCATCAGTGCTTGTGGTGCATGGGTGTCCAGTTAGGAGCAGATTAAGTAGACCACTGCTCACAAAAGCAGTTGTGAACCTGGAAGAAACTGAGTTTCTCGAGTGCTTAATGCTCTTTATTTACTTAAGTGGAAAAGGCTCCAAAGTACCTGTGTGACTTTGGATCATGAAGTGTTCTCCATTGTGAGACAATACAATTTAATGCAATGACAAAGAGTATTCTTTATTCCTTGCATTGATCTGATTCCTCACTGCTTTGATATTAATGTGGCTATGTGGAAAGATGTGAAGATGCACTTAACTAAAGTTTGTCTTCTCTCTGCATTTTTCAGGAGACTGCAATTTCTAGGCTAAGTCGACAGATTTGAGTGTCTGAGACTCCTGACCAGTCAGCCTGTGGATGGGATTTGGGGTGGGTGTCAGCATGTTCCTGACAATATCTGGGCTTTAAATTGACCCTGACCCAATCAGGGTGTTCTTATACCAGGCTAACCTTGAGTAAAGTGGAATTGATCTAGTGTGGGCTGTAAGATGTGGCATAGATCCAAGCATAACTGCCAAAGAGTTGGATTTCCAACAGTAATGTGGTTGGTTAAAACTTGGAAAGCCTGTTCCTTTCACTAAGCAGTCACAGTTACAAGTACAGGGATTTGAGGCACCCTGGAGAAGCAACTAAAAGCCAAGGACAAGTGGAGATCAAGGAATTATTTATCTGAGAAATAAAGAATCAGCTCCTGCACTTAATTTCTTACTTTCATGTATATGACTAAAACACCTCAGTAATACTAAAAATGGTGCTCAGTGTGATGTATAGCTTAATAGTATCTTTAATCAGTAGAAGCTATACTCAAATAATTTTTTAGTTCATGGATTATTGCTGGACCATGTAAATTGAGGAGATAGGTTTTCTACTACCAAATTTTATGACTTATCCAAAGTCAACAGAATAGATAAATTGATGTATGCCTTATCTACAAAAAAAGAATGTGATTGGGATGAATTCCCAAAGAGGTGATTATGTGGATGATGCAAAAGCCAAGATGTATGTACACGCTGAAGGAAGAGAAGATTGGATTTGGCCCAGGTTCAACAAAGGCACTCCCACAAGTAAAAAGCAGTTACTAGGAAACAGATCCAGTGTCAGGAAAATGGAAATAATCACCTGGAATTCAGCCCAATTAGTTTCTGTAAGTTCTCATATTCTGCATGTACCAGGAATGTAATGGAAGTGACATTTTATCTCAGCCTCAGTCAGCTGGGGCCTACGCTCACAAATAAGGACTGGAAAAGAGTGAAGCAAGAAAATTTTTACTCTTTTTTTTTTTTTTTTAGATCAACCACAGAAGTCTGTAGGTGTCAAACCTCATAGCTTTTCAAAAATGGTATTCTCATTATTTTTTTTTTCCATTTAAGAATAGAAACACTCTGTTAGTAAGGTAAATGTTCTCATTTGCATTGTTAAATAGTACTTCTAAGTGTTTCCAGTATTTTTTCATAGAAAACAGAAACTTAAAATGAAGAGAAAAATAATCCTTTCCCATCAAAGGCTAACTGATTAATTCTTTGCTTGAATAATATCAAAACAAGAGAATCCATGATGGCCAGATTCAGAAATGGCATACAACACATTCTGTTTAAGCAATTTGTACTACAACTACTTGTGTGTAATAACATCCAGTTATTACTTAGTTTTAGTGCTGATACAAGAGGGTTAGGATGAGGTTGCAAACCCTAACACTTCTCACAACCAGGGATAAATCATGAGTTTGAATTTGTAAAAATAACTAATTCAGTCCTAGAAGGAGGTGGATATTGTTGGGCCAACGTGAACTAATGAAGAAGGCATTAAAAGGGAGAGAGAGCCCTGATCTCTGTCACTTCTTGTAATGGCCTGTCCTCATGGAGTGTTCCTTGCTTATTGATGTCACCCTGTCATTTCTGACACACAACCTGAGGGTTCACAGCACACCAAAGAGAGATTTCCCCTCAGATCTTGGCAATCCTTCAAGGTCACTGTGCCAAAATACAGTTTTCCTCTCCAAACAGAAGTTTGTTGGTAAGAAAGTGTTGTCTGTCAGAAAGATATTGCCCAATCAGTCCCACCAATGTCATATTGCCTCTGCATGAAGTAGTGTGTGCCAGCCTTGGCCAGGGATGCAGGAAAACACAGCAGGCTGTAATTTGCTGCCTGTTTTTGCAATGTCCCTGCTGCAAACTCCCAGCCTGTCATGCACACAAGTTTTCTGCACACCATTCACTGAAGTCATCTGGCTCTGCTGTCAACTTCCTGAGGAGCAGTATGGGTGCATGCTCTTGGGTGGGTCAGGAAGCTGGCATGGAGAAGCAGAGAGACAAACCAGTGCAATTCAGCACTTCTGGCCTCTCCAAGAAAAGCAACATCTTCCTACTGTGTCTTCATTTCCGGCCCACATGTCCTGAGTCTCCATGCCACCCTTCTGCACTCCTAAGAGGAAGGTTCTACAGCTCACATCACAGCACATCTTTCTGCAGCCTCCTAGTCTTCCACTGCAGCTACACCAGCCTGTCCCAGTTAAGCCAAGGAAAACACCTCACAACACCTGCAGATGCAGCAAATGCAATTTGAGGTGTCTTGCTGGTCCTTGCATGCAACATCTTCCTTGCACTTCACCATGATGGATGATTCTGGCTATTAAATTAACAGGTGGGAATGAAAGAGCAAGACTAGGACAAGGAAAAGCAGAGCTATTGCTAGATTTAATTGCAAATTAATATTATGGCAAAACATTTAATTGCTTCTCACTAGGATTTATCAGAAAAAAATTTAAAGGAAAACTGAAAAATATTCTAGCAACAGCAGGAAATAAGGCATACAGGGAAGTAGGTTACATCTGAATTATATAAATGTACTTGATCTTAAATAACTCATTAACAACAGGGTCATACTGTTTATTTTTACTGCAGCTGTGATTTTTAGGATTAGGCCTATCAGTATTTATTCTTGTTTAACAGAAGGCAAACATCCGGTCAGCCCTGGCTATCCAGTGAATGGCAATTTCATTACGCTTTAGTCACAGAGCAAACGTTTGGTTTCTAACAGGAAGGTGAAAGTACAAAATGGGGAGAGTCAGTAACCACTGTGCCTAATGCCATGATAATTAATGTTACAAACCTATGAAGTTCTTAGAGATCCCAGTTATCTCCTGTCAATGTAAGGAGCAAAAATTCTGTTCCTTTCATGGAGGTAGACTGAGTTTTTACTAGAAAGGAGGGCTGTATATGAGACTGTTTCATAGATCGGCAAAAGCCTCTGTAGAAACAGATTTTTCTGCAAACTGCAGTTTCCAGATGAGGTTCCTCTTTCAGACAACTCATCTTGGTGTTGCTCAATGGGGTTGAAATGCTGAGAAGCAATTTTGATTTTTTCAGTGTCATTTCTCTGAAAGTCTGTGCAGGGAAGACTCTGAAAGTCTCTTGCATTTTTCTGTCATATTGCTACTCAGGACTGCTTGTAACTCTGTAGGTTCTGATATCAAGAGCTAATCTAAATTAGTTCTAGATATCTAAAACCTCTCAAATATTACTATATATTTTAAAACAACAAAGCTAACCAACATATCTATCAGACGGATTCTAATGAATATGAGACATTTCGCAGAGCAAACTGAAGAAGGGTTTAAAGGGGTGCTCTGTGGACTTGGCTGTATGCACAGCTCTTTGTGGTGTATCTGCATAGCATTTGAGACACTCACAGTGGCTTTATCCTCACAGCCCCCTGGGATGTAGCAAAGATCTACCAGTCCTCTGGGGGCTGGGGAAGAGGAGATGCCACCAACCTGGCCAAGAAACTGCGGAGTCGCACGCTCAGCATCACTCGCTGCTCGCGCCTCTCTGCATTCCCCACAGTGCTCCACCCCTCTCACCACTGGGCTCACAGGCTCTGAAACTCATCCCATCAACACACACTGCATGCTCTCTTTCTGTGAAATATTATGGGATTGGTAAACCATGTAGACTCCGAGAAGCATATGATCATTAAGGGTGGAAAATGCATCAGAGATCTTTGAGTCCAGCAGTTAACCCAGCACTGCCCCATCCACCATTAAACCATGTCCCCCCCATATGTTTTTTTAACATTTCCAAGGATAGTGACTCAATCACTTCCCTAGGCAGCCTGCTCCAATGCTCGATAATCCTTTCAGTAAAAAAATTTTTCCTAATATCCAGTCCAAGCTTCCCCAGATGCAACTTGAGGCTGTTTCCTCCTGTCCTATCACTTGTTGCTTAGGAGAAGAGGCTGATCCCCACCTGGCTACACTCTTTTCAGTTGTAGAGAGAAATGAGGTCTCTCCTAAGCCTCCTTTTCTCCAGGCTAAACACCTCCAGCTCTCTCAGCACTCCAGACTTGTGCTCTAGATCCTTCACCAGCTTCATCCTTCTCTGGACACCCTCTATCATGTAAAGGATGGCAAAAATAATAAGAGGCTTTCTAGGAATGCCCTTCCAGACAGGAGACATAAGCATATGTTGAAGTAAGGCTAGTCTGACTTCAGGAATTTAGAGTGTCTTAATATAGTAGAATTGTATAAATAATGGTATTCAAGGTACATATCATTAGTAACATTTTTTTTAATAATTCATTTATTTTTGGGATTTGCCAATACTGTTTCTCTGTCTTATATAAAGTTCATGCTACTCAGGGCTGGGAATACTTATAGTCTGTTGCATGGATTGTATTTAGTTGAAAAATTATGCAAAAAGAAGATTCAGGTCTTTGCTTCCGTGTTTTGAATATGAAAAAAAATACTTAGGTAGACACAATGTGAAAACTGATAATAAAGTGAGAAAAAAATTCAAAATATGTATTCATCTCAGGATAATTTTGACCACAGGAAAGTATTTGATTATGATAGATGAACTGTATTGCCACTCATGTTAATATAGGGGTGTCTAATGATTTTTTTTTTAAGAATTCATTTTAACACTGCCAATGTTTACTTAGCAGGACATTAATAATGCCAGGATATTTATCATATAGGAAATGGCTAATGAAATCTGCTTCAGCTGTCAGTGGATGTTTATGTTTCAAGGCTGCACTGGATTGTTTATGTAGGATTTAGGGGAGAATGGTAGGGTTTTGTTGGTGGTTAATAATAAGACGAAAGTTAAATGGCAATTATTATGGCTTTTATTATTATTTATATTACATTAGAACTCATTTGGGCTTCAGATCAATGCTATAAGAAGCTCAACTCTTTGCTGAAAGATTTAAGGATGAGATAAAATACATTTGGTAGTGATGGGACACAGGACTGGGAGCAAAAGCTGTCCAGCTCTGCAAATAAGCTGATCTGCTGCCTACTGCTCCTCTGGTGAGCCCTCCTGCAAGTAGTCCTTAGGATTTGACACACCTCTTACAAAATTTCTGCATATCTTAAAAGTCAACAATTAAATTAGGGCCAAACTGCATCCCCTAGTTGATGATTTTAGAAATACTCTACTCATTCTTAATGAGTTTTCTCCCAATACTTCAAATTGGATGCAAATGTCACAATTGTTAAGCATAACTTATATCGCTTCTGGGACCTTCTCCTCCTAAACTGGACCTCATGGTTTGAACAACAGGGTTTTAAAGGATTTCCTTTTGAAAAGCACAAATGCCTTTGCAATTTATTAAACAAATCAGGCATTTGAAAATTATATTTTCCATCTTCCTTTGCAAGTCTGAGATCATAATTTGAAGTTTTCCTTCCTTTCTTGAAAAAGCCTTAAGTGGTACATCCTTGTTGCAAGGGCATGTGAGAGCTGCCAGATTTCATCACAACAGGGACAGGCATGAGTGCAGAAACAAGAAGAGCTGGGGAGCTTCACCAGTCTTTGGTTGTCCTTCACCAACCCTAGCTTGCTATTCACAAAAAAGGGCAAATATTAATGCCTCCCACTGATAAAGTGCATAGTTTTTGGTCAGGATGCATGTATGCATGTGTGGAATTTATCCAGCATGCCACTGACCAATGTCCAATGATCTACCCTTTCTTCTTTTTATATGGTAAAAAAAAATTGTAAATCGAAATCAACAGAAAATTATGTCACTCTTAACTTCATGAAAGTTATCTTAACTTCATTAAAAGGAAAGTGTGTCACCATGGCAAAATACTTCCCTTTATTAGTTACTCCTAAAGAATGAAATGAAAATTCCAAAGGCAATTCTCTTCCTTGTTTTTCCCTTGCCTGGAAGTCTCTGAGAGTACAGAATACAATCCAGAAATGCTAAAACCAGCTCCTGCTGCATCCCTGCAACTACCTCCAAAGTCAATAGGAGTCACGGGTGCACAAGGAACTGACTTCCCCATCAACACACTGCAATTTTTAACCATTATTAAATTCAAATCTCTCTAGCATCAATATTTATTCCTGCTAAATATGAAGGATGTTTAGGCTTATGAGTCACCAATTCTTTTCCAGTTAGTGCTTGTTCTACAAATTCCACCCTTGAATGGAACTAGAGATTTATACATGATACCAGCACACAAAGTCAACTGCTAGGAACAGGCAACAACAGAATAACAACTGCAGAGATAAAAACGTGCATCAGTCAGAGACTGCGCACTGCACTGCTGTTTCTCTTATGTTGGTTTTGTAGCAGGCGTGAGAGGTAAATCACAAAGAGCGTGAATGGGTACAGCAGGATTTGCTCACAATTTGTTCCATGCAAGCTCAAGGTTGCCATGGGAGACAGGAAGCATTTTTCAGGCACTCCCACAGCAATAAACTGTTGCCACTGTACTAACGAGTGGCAGCACGCTGCTTTTCCTGCAGCAGGAGCCTATGAGCTGACCGGCACAACTCAGGGTGGATGGTGCTGTTTCCCCACTTTCACTTCTTACTTTGGATGCAGCTCAGGGTCCTGGTAAAGAGGACAGGCTGCCCTTTGCTGTAAGGCTTAAGTTCAGCCTAGTTTCCAGTGAATGCAAGGTCTGCATAATAAAACCTGCTTTACAAAGTGCCATGGTAGTCCGAAGGCTGGAAGGGAATTAGAGAGGCAGCTGAGAGACAGCTGGAATCAACAGTCAGGTTGTATTCTTCACATATGTTATTTGGTGAGAGATTGCACACAGAGAAAAGACAGCTCTCAGTGTGATTGTAGCATAGATCAGTGTCTGCCAGCCCAAAATGAGGGCCGTGGTCACTTCAGGAAGGGTGAAGTGACACTATGGAGAAGATACGATAGCTTTCCTGTTTCTCAGCATGAATAATCTATCACAGCATTTCTGGGTGGTGACTGCACCAATGTACTGAGAACCTCTCCTTGATCAGTGAAGATACCTCATTCAAAAGGTACCTCTGTAACCCTGTTCTGGGTCAGCAGAGTGAGAAGTGACTAATAGCTGGCTGGAAAGGTAGCAGGTGAAACAGGAGCAGCAGATGTTGCCCATCTCTACTGAAGGACTGAGAAACAGAGTTGAAGAATTGCACCTAGGAAACAAACAGGCACATTTTTAGATAGCTTAAGAAACCTTACTTCTTATTTCAAAGATCAAACATTGTAAAGATACCGTAAAAATCTGTGTGGAAAGGTATGGTTCCCTAAGCCAGAGGGACAGAAACAGAAACCCTACAAATCTCTTGCTTCCTAAAGTGGTCCCCAAAGATAAAGACAGATGCTCACAAGCAGGAAATTTCATGTTGCAATTGTCTTTATACAGAAAAGGCATCACTTTCCTAGGTCAAGGTAATATGCCTCGAAGAAATAAAGCATTTTCTCCTACTTTATCTTTTATACAGTCCTCCTCCTTTTCTATGCTCCTCCCTGAATTGCCAGATATTTTTCTTTCCTGGTAGTTTTGCTTGAGAGACAATGTATTCTCATGTCTGCTACTGATAAAACAGGGTATACCTGTCTCCAAGGAATAGTCTTACCTGAGTATGGAAATACATGGAAAATGCTGCTGCAAACAACTGAATAACATCATTTATTGTTTAGCCCTGACTAGGTTGATCTATAAGAAGTGAGTGCAGAATCCTGCTTTTAAGAGTATATAAGTTTTCTGCAATTTTTCCTCATAACTGTGAGATCATATGCTAACTGTATCCTTCACCTGCAGAGCAGAATTGTAACTAATATAGGAAAGAAGAGCAATACAAGGTATTTATTATTTAGTATCTATCAATCTTAGAAATTAAACAGAACAGACGTTGATTTTCACCTAGGTACTTTAAATCAATTAAGCTTCTTATGGTGAAAAGACTTAATGAATGAAAACATCCTCAGTGCTAATTAGCATGTCAAATACAAATCAGAACAACAGCAGAAATTGTCCCTTGGAGATAACACATCTACTCAGAGTACACGGATACAAAATTTAAAGTTTTTTTTTTTCTCTGTCCTACTTCTTATTTACACCTACATGTCAACAGGCACTGCATTCTTCTCTTGCAGCTGATATACTCTCAGATGGTAACAGCACCAATGTCCTGAGTTCTCATTCGATTTATAATCTCAGTCACATCAGCTCTGGATATCAGGGAGAACCCTGCTGATCAGCCACTGTGCACCACAACTGGTTTCTTTTTAGTAAACCCTTCATTACAAGTCAAATAAAGATTTCAGGAAAGAAATGTCAGTGAAGAAATTTACTTCTAGGTAGAATATTCGTTCTCTGCTAAAAGTCTTATTTTTCTGAATTATCCTTTATTTAGCCCCATGAACACAATCTAAAAAGCACTTTCTCACGTTAAGGTGGAAAAATCATTCTCAAGTTGCACAACAGCCACATAAAGCTACCAAAAAAGCTGATGCTGGATCCCTTGCACTTAACAGCCCACCTCATTCAGCAGCCACTGCACTTCCCTTGCTTTATCTGTGCACCTACTTCCCACTGAGAAATGTGAGTTCGTGTGAGTCCGAGATGCATCTGGGAGAAAAACAATCTTTCTTCTTTGTGCAACAGATTAGAAGCTTTTTGCTCATCAGCAAAGAGAGGTTGTTTCTTCTACTTTACTAACAATAGACCTGGTGGGCTGAAGAGTGGAGTTAATCTGCTCTGACTACTGCAGCTGTGTGGGAGCATACAGGAGCACAATGCCCTCCTGTAAGGAGATTTTGACTCAGTGAGGCCAAGAATAAATGTTTAGACAATGCTGACTTAGAAATTTTTGGGATTTATTTTTTGTTTTGGGAAATAATCTAAGTCGCCACGGAAGGCAGTAGCATGTTTAGCCAGCTAAAGGCATGGGGAGGACAATTTGCTTTTCCAGAATCCATTAGAAATCTTGTGCAAATGATACTACCAGAAATGAAGATTCTTAAGAAAACATTTATTTAAATAATCAATATGGTACAACTGAATTGAATGGAAGGACAGAATGAAGCTAGCTGAGCTCAAGCACATTCCTATCCACAAGGATGCATGGAGGCTACTGCCCAGGCTCCTGGGTCACTCCAAAGAAACTCTCTTGTTCAAACAAGCAGTGACAAGAAAGGGACAAACTGCTCTCTCAAGGTGCCTCTCTCTCTGTTTACTGGACAGGGACCCTCAGAACCAGCTTAGATTAGTCACTTTGGTTTAGCTTAAGTTTACATTTTTAGAGTTTATTATAAATAAGGTCTAACTGATATTTTTATCACTTTTTTCCCCCTTCTCTGTATCAGGGCCAAAACCTCTTTTTCTCTGTCAACAGGATATGCACAAATTTCAATGAATCCATTACTGAAATAATATACTTTTCAATCAAGAAATCTGTTGCCCAACAGTGACTAGTCCTACTTCACAGTTTTCCACCAATTCCATAAATTGCATCAAAGTTTCATCATATCCTAGTTCAGGTTTTCTCAGAAACATGACTCATCACTGAAGAATGTTCTGGTCATTAAAAAGATTAAGGCATAATATTTTCTTACATTTTTGTGGCTGTTTTCTCTTTTGAAGAGAAAATATTATAGGAAAGGAAGCTTCCCTGCTGACTGTAGTTGTTCAGCTTTCCTCTATTTCTCCTTTTTTGCTTCTACAGTTACTGCAATTCAAAATTTAAACCAAGCTTCTTTATAAAGACCTTGATGATGCAAAAATATTTTGCTGAGGAACACCATTGGAAAACCGAAAGGATAAAACTTCCTTTGTCTTTCTTACACTCAAAGTCAGACAGAGGCAGGAGGATGATAGAAAGTTGTGAGTAATGCTCTCTGTGAGCTTTGAAACAAGGATATGCTCTCATCTGAGCCACTGCTGACCACAGAAAGAAGGAAAAGGGACAGCAGGGACTGTTCCACGCTTGCCTGCAGCAGCTGGGTGGCAGGCACAAGCACTGTTACACAGCTTATTTTTCTGAGCACACTGTGGAGCTCACCCTCAGACTTTTCTATCTTCTGCAGCTTGAACTGCTAGTATTTTCCTCAATAATTCTTTGCTTTTTTTAAAAGGAATCTGATTTATTATCAGAGGATCCCTAACAGCACAAAAATCTCCCCTCAAGCTTTCCCTCCCTTCATGCCAAGTTCTTAGCCTTGCTCCTTTTTCTCCCACTTCTTTCATTGGCTCTCCTCCCATGCCTTGCAGCCAGCACCTTTGAAGAAATACTCAGCCTCCTCCACCTCGCTCACTCCCCTGGCTGTTCCTCCTGCTCCATAATGGTGCCCATACAATGAGAGCTGCTCTCCTTCAGTGAACTCTGCTTGTCCTCACATACCCTCAGTACCCTGGGCTTCCATTCAGTCACCTTTTTCCAGTTGCAACATTTTCTCTGTGCAAGGAATGTGGGTTCAGTTGGTGTGCGCAGTTCCACCGAGCCTGGATGCAGGGCAGGGTGAGCTGGAGCATGGACACTGGCTGTGCAGCTTTCATGGACCTGAAGGAGCTTGTCCAGCTGCAGCCCTTTCACCACAATCACTGGTGCTCCATGTGTGACACTGTGGTTCTGTAATGCTGCTGTCCAGGCTCACCACACTGCCTCCTGGGACTGCAGCTTTATCAGAAACGCCTTTTCCAATCTCCCATCCCTTGCCTCTACCCCACAGGGCCTCACTCACTCCCTCATTGTCACACAGGTTTTATATATATGTTCTTACCTATTCCACTCTCTCCTGCTCTCCCTAATGCCCATTTTCACTTCCAGTGACAGGGTTTTTATGTGTTCCTCATGTTATACCTGCTCCAGCCAGTCATGGTAGGGCTCCTGTCTCCTCTCACAGTTGTCTCCTATTTCCACTCCCATGTTTCTGCACAGTTTCTGTCCTATATTCCACTTACAGTCACTTCTCCAGATGAACTTTACCTCATGCAGCACAGTTGTGGCAACTCTCTGCTCCTCATTCCCTTCTATTTCACTCCCAAAGTGACCTTGGGTAATGCTCTCCTTTATCACTCTATCTCCACATCCAACCTGCCATCCCTCTCCCATACTACTACAGCTGCCCCACTCTTTCCTTGGAAAATTTAAGTAATTTTCTAGGAGTTTTTTCCATACACTGTTCCTGGGCAGTTTGTAACAAGGTTAGTTCTTACTTGGGCTTCAGAAAGAGAGAAAAAAAATCTTTATTCAACTAATAAAATAAGGAAAGCTGGGACAGGGTTCTGATTTGTATCCATTTTGACAAGGTAGTTTCTACTGATGCTAAAGAATCTCTTGACATTTTCAAATGGAAAATTACTATGCTAAAGCCAGACAAGCCCAGTGAATTATCTATTTTTATGCAGTGTCCTAGGCATCTGAGTGAGAAGCAAAAGAGCAGTTGGCACCTCAGTGGTTGTTTAGATGGAAAATATGAGTCGCCTCTCCAATTCCTAAAAGGCAAAGGAAGACACACCTTTATCCTGAAGTGCATTGACAGCAATAGCACCAGTTTTCTGACTGCATGATCAGAAGACACTCTGGGGATAATACCATTGCTAAAACATTTTAGCACCAGAAGCCTCAATAGCAGAGCTCAGCAGTTGCCATCGATTTCATATAGAAACAAAGGAAGAAGAGGAGTTGTTGCTCCCTAGTTGCACAGTGGCTTCAATGGTCCTTGTGGGCCCCTTCCAACTCAGGATATTTTATGATTCTGTGATTCTTTTTTGCTTTCCAAAGAGAGGATCATTGGCACTCATACCTTGGAGGCTTATTCTGGGCCTCCATGGATCTCCCATACCCATTTTTTTTCACTTTCTTATGTGCCACAGCTGTATGCCAAATTTTAAATCCTTAAGATTAGGGATATCAACACTACTTGTGCCAGCCAAATGGTAAAAACCTCAAGATTAAGGGCTCGTTCAACAGTATAACTGAAAAATTTAAGCACTTCCGAGAACTGCAGGTGTGTTGGCTTCACATTGTCAACTGAGATTTTTTTCAAGAATACTTTGTTCCTGGAGCTGAAAGTCTACAACATTCTTCTAACTTTATTTATGATGGGAATTTTTACCTGAAAGTTTCTCTTTGAAGGGATAAAATTAATCAGGGAAGGACTTCAAGTGTCAGACCAGTCTTCCTTGTCTCAGTGCAAGGTCACCTTTAGCCAGGTGAATTTTTCATCCAAGCTGAGGTATGTATAACAAAGATGTCTACATCTAAGATGATCCCTCATTGGTTTAGGAACTCTAGTCTCTGTGGCAAATAAAATCTAGAGAAAAACTGGCACACCCCAACCCCATATTTGTCTTTGGATGCAGTGATGCACTGTGAGGATCCATTGACTGTACTTAATGAATTTCCATCAGAGTGGAATTTGAAAACAAGCAAAACAAACAAACAAACAAAAAATTAGGTTCATGTACAACCTTTTAGTCTTTAAAAGCAGGGAAACCAAACCCCATTCCATCTGTTTGGGTATATGTAAACTGTTTATCTTGCTCCAGTGCAGCTGGTGGAGCCTTGGCTGGCAGAGTTTAGGACGCAATTTGTCCAGTCAGATGTAGACACCTGTGTGTGATGAGATGGGCCACACCCTAATCTCCAAGGACCAGCCAGTTCTCCAAGGCTCTGTAAGGTGTATTCTCCAGTGTCAAAGCCAACACTATTCCCAAAATCATTATTTGCTGCTAAGCGTCTTCACATTCACCCAATATAATTCATGTCACCACTTAGTACCTTTTACCTCAGACATTTGGTAGCTTTATGCCACAGACTGCAATTTTCCAATGAAAGCCCATCAGTCCATTCCCAATCCATTATGGATACAGGAAACAGAATATATCCTCCAGTCATGTAGCAGTCTTTTTCATATTTGAAAACTCTGTAATCAAAATTATAATTTGAGAGAAATTGGGCAGTTTTAAAAATTGTTCACTTAAATGCATGTATCTTCACCTAATAAAAAAGTTCTAGATCTGCCCTGGAAATCTTTTCTTTTTCATAGTTGGTCTGTGTATTTTAATTCTAATATGATTGAAATAAATTTTTTAAGCTGAAAATTACGAGAAGCTATTTCCAGCTTCAAAGCATTATGCAGTGTGTACTACACTGGAAAAAATATTCTTTAAAATCCTATAATTCTGTACTGAAAACATTTTATAAGAGAATTATTAACAACCTAAAAGTCTGTTCAATGACATTTCTAGCAGAGAAGCCAGTACCACAAAGTTGTTGTCAGCAACAGCTTCTGTTCCTTTTAACTTCTTCCTGACTGATCTGTTCTCAAGTCCCATAACTTGGACTAAGCTATAACTTCTTCCCTAACTATTGTGGCTTAGTGTCTCTCACAAAAATTATATGAAGTCAGGAAAAAATACTGTTCACATAAGACTTTGCCAGCTTCTTCAAACAGACATTGTTTAGGCAAGGAAAATTTAAACTAGTGAAAGCAATGCATATATTACTTTTTTAAACCAATGTGGCTTTTTTTTTGTTGTTTAGGGGTATGTGTATATAGACACATAAAGAGATTTTTATGCATATACAAATAATGCATTTTCTTTTCAAGTACTGCGTACTGTGAATATGAAATATGGCCGTAAAATCCTATAGGACTTTTCTGTTATTGACTATAATTTACTACAATCACACTGAAATCTTTTGTATATAATTTATTAATAATCCATTTGTTTGTCTTGTCTATATTTTTGCTCTTTCCAACATTTATCTGTGAATTTAGCCATGAGCTATTTTATCCTGATCCTATTTAACTTCCAATAATTTTTCTTTAATCTTGCAATTTCTCAGGTCAACACTGTTTGAATTTATATCCCATAGGAAGCTATTTACCTGGATATATCTATTTTTTCATGAAAGTCACCTCTGGCAATACTAATACTGGCAAACTCCTGTATGCAAATATGTTTCTACCATCTCTGCATTTGAGGTTGTATTTACCCAGAGGTACTGACCCTTTAAATTCAGTCCAGCTTGTTTTGGTCACTTCATTTGTTTATTTTTTCAACTCTAAAATAAATGAGATCTAGCAAACAGTATCAAAAGAAGATCTTTAAGAAGTATGCACAATGTGTGCCTTCTCCATGAACATTGCCAGTGGAAAGTCACATATAAAAATAAATGGTCTATTTCCAACTGCTAATAAATATTTGGTCTCATTTTGTGAGGAGGAGGTATACACATTGCCTGTGAAAATCAACTAAAGTTCTACAAACAGAAGATTTCCAGAATCAGGTACATATGCTCTAGATTGATACTTGGAACATTAAACAGAAACACTCCATAAATTTGACTGTATCTCTTTTGTCTGAACAATCCAATTGGATTATGCAGTAAAATTGTGACACCACTTAAAAAGGAGAAATGATCAGAATGCTGCTCTGTTTTTTGTAGTACTAAACCATTCCATTTCTTCTTTTTCTCTAGCCTTTTATTCTGAGGCATGCTGGGCATTGTTTTTTATGGAAACTATTGGATTAGGTCTATGTTTAGGAAAGCATTGAACACATGGCTAAATTTAAAAAAAAAAAAAAAAAAGCAAGCATTCTCCTTGAAATCAATGGGCCTGCTTCTAAAATTAAAGTTAAGCATCTGCTTAAGTATTTCTTGGCCTAGATCTGCAATCCATACACAGATGGACTAACAGTGGTAGTGAGTTTCAAGATGTCATAATGACAAAAAAGCCTCCATTAGATCATTAATCTATCTAGATATTTATATGGCATCCATCTCCATAAAAACTGCAGTACCTATCTTAGGGCAGCCAAGAGTGAGATCATATAATTCCCCTGAATCTAGCTTAATTACTGGCTCTTCATTGCTGGCCTTCCAGGGCAGTTAGCTGTGCCACCCTGAATAATTACATGAACACTCTGCATCCACTGCTCCTGGCTGCTGAAAACAACCTCATTGGCTTTGCACTGAAGGAAAAGGAGAATTTGTCAAAGACAAATGTGCTGCTCAGCTAAGGACAGCTTCCAGACAAGGAACAACCAGAAGGAACTGGTGACAAGACCTTCTTAAACCACTCCATCCATAAAAGACTGTCTTATTCGTTCCTACGTGCCACCTCCCTCCAAAATTATGAACAAGTTTCCTGTAAAGCTCCCCCTCTTCCTACCCTCAAACTCTGTTGACTATAAATCATCCCATAGTTCACTAGTTAGCTGGCTTCACATTCATAACACAACAAATATTTCCCCTCCAGCATCAAGTCATGCAGGCTCCATGGGGTATAATTCCTGAAGTAAAGCCGTGATCTTCGAGTCAGAAATTGCTTTCCACTCCACAAAGGAGAAGGGTTTGTTAATCTTGCAACTATTTAAAAGTCACTCCCAAGACGTGCACCTGAGCTCAGAGTCTGTAATTTATAATCTACCCACCCACACACGTGCACTGCAATCAGATCACTGTTCCCACAGAAAATAAACATGCTGAAACACAAGACCCAGCACTGTTCCAAGCAGTGATAAAACATTTAAAAAATACAGGATGATTTCACAATATCTCTAGTAGCATAGGGCAGGGGCAGATGTACCCTCACCTGCTGGGGAGTGTTAGTTCAAATGTACAGACATGAGGAGAGAGAGTTTCCTTTGATCTCATCTCATTTTTACAAATCAGGCCTTGATATGATGCGAGTAAAGTTCCCAATGCCAAAAGATGAGTGGTTCAAAAAACTCTCTAAGTGAAAGGATTGGGAGTTACTCAAAAAAACCCAACTCCTCAACATGTCATTTTCCCATCATATAATACCTCTAACATCAAATAAACCTGCACTGGGGAGGAACTGACTGCAAACAAACCAGCAAACACAGATTTTGGTAAAACATTCAGAAACTCAAAATAAAATAGTGTCTTTTAAATCAATCTCAGTGCCTACATGCAGTTGAATGACTGAAGGGCTTTGTGGCAGCCATGGAACATGATCATTTATAATCATGTTATTCCACATAAACTTATTTGTCATGGAACCACACCTCTCAGGAGGCAGTAGTTGTGTCCTTGGAAGACTGGTACATCAGCCAGTTACATAATGTGCATCTAGTTCAACTCTTTACCTTTGTTTAGGATGAAGACAAGTGCTAATATACCTGTATTTTTCAAAAGGCAATTATTGCATTTTTAAACTAATTTAAAAAAAGACAGTGCCAAATTCCTGTTGGCATTCTGGTGTGTGTCCTCATCAAAATAACTGTGAACCTGGGTGTCCTTTAGTAGGGTAGATAGCTCTAAAGGTTCTAGGCACTGGAGCACCTAAGCACATCATGAATATTAATGGAGTTATCCTTCCAACTTTTCTATGAGTCTTTATTACCCCCATTTTGCAAACTGAGAATTGAATTTCAAAGTCACTTGCCCAAGGCAATACAGGAATTTTGTACTGGTGCCAGGATGGAGCCCACATTTCTGAAGTCCTCATCCAAAGTGTCTTCTTCCACCCTCTCCTGACAGACACAAAAGAAACTTTTGTACCTCAGTTATTTTCTAAGTTATTGCCTCCTACTTGTGATCATGCCAAAGTGAACTCTTATTTTCAGGTAAGAGATAGCTCCTCCATACAAGGGGACCAGGATTTAATTTGCAGTCTTGCTCTCTCCTTTGCTGTCAGGAAGCACAACCCCTGAAGAAAAAAGGAGTGCTCTGTGTTGCACAGCTTGTAGTGATTGCTCTGGATGATTAAGAAGTGATATTAATACATTCCATGGATGAACTATCCAATCTTCCTTAGCCTGAGGGATAGAAACTAAAATCCTGGGCATAGATGGAGAATTCAAAAGAGCTGAAGAGAATCCTTGGAGAACAAAATAATTTTTTCCCTTACTTTGAATACACTGACCAAATACACAAAAATATACTGAATGTCTTTTAAATAGAAAAAACAAGCAAATCTCACCAAAAGAGCCTTTTATACCTATTGTTTTCAGATTGTCTGAGTTCACATCTCTGAAGTTTTGCTCTGAATTCAATGCACTCAGAGATGCACATCAAAGCCTACACAGAACTGTTGTCCTTAGTTCAAGACCAAATAGTCTGATTTTCCTACTGTATCATAACTATGGCTAGATTTGCTGAAAATTTACTCCAGAATTCCAGTCAGAGCCTTAATTTACCCAGAACAAGTCTGAGATTTGTCATTCTAGGCAAATCAGAAACATGAGCCAGAAGAACTTACAGATCTCCAAGGTGACATCTCAGTCCTCACATTGCTGAGGGGCTGTTGAGCTTCTAATGCACAAAATAGTAAAATATTTATGTCAGTATTTTAAAGCACAATGATAAATTATGTATTTAAGACCCCTTAAGCTGAATATGCACATCTTAATCATAAACTGGTGGTTTACCAAATATTGTAGTGATTGATACTGAGATTTAAAAGCAATGTTTCATAGTTCTCACTTTGGGAAGCAGGGGGCTCATGATGCAAATCAGATGCGTTTGAGAGCAGAATCAGTCTAAAATATCTGCAGTGATGTCTAACCTTCATCTTGTAGATACTTATCCCCACTGTCCTCATCACATTTTTAAAAAATCTTCATCATCTTGTGACTTCCAAGTCCATGACTTCTCCTGTCTAACCTGCACTTGATATATCTCCTAAACTAACTTAATTAAGTGCTTCTAACCAAATGAAATAGAACTTTCTTTTCCCCCATGACTATGAAGCTGTTAAGAGGTAAGAAATTCTTTAGCATTTTGTGGCTTTTTCCACCAGTACATCCAGGTATTCAGACACAAATATCTTGATACCACTTGGCTGATGTTCAGAGAAAATTTTCTGCTCTGCGTTTCAGTGTGGCCTTTTACAGTGATGGAAACCATCTGTTAAGCTAGGGTGTAGAATTAATAATCTTCAGAATTTGAGGATACTTTTGTTCTTGAACACTATTTGGTTTCAGGTCCTCAGCCGGGTAGTTTCAAACCACCCTCAGAAAAAAATAGTTAGAATTAAACTTCATACACACTTTGAACCCTATAGAAACTGTGTTCCTTCGCACCAGCATTAGTCTGTAGGGCAGAATCTTCTCCAAAATGCTTAGGTCATGTGGAGATATTTTTTTGTATACTTATTAATAAGGTGTCATGAATTAATTAGGCAAAATGCCACTAAAAAAGCTACGATAAGTAGTGCATCTTATATGCTTACATTATGGGCGTCTCTTACATAGGTGAATCATCCCTATTTCCCAAATCAGCAATTTCACTGTGCCCTGTGGGTGAATGTCTTTCATAGAAATTATTCCCAGAACTTCTTTAAAGAACATCTGAGACAGCACTGTAACACCACTAATTTATCTTTCCACACCTATGTTGGAGCCCGTTTGGCCAAGAGTTCTTTTACTCACATCTCCACCCCAGGTGTGAGTTCCTACTCCTACCTTTCAATTGTCTTTGGGATCATGGCCCTGTCACAGCTCCCTCCCTCTGTGTAGACTGAAATCACCACTCCTGATGGAGGTTTTGTACCCAGGCCCAAAGGACAGTGCTTTGCTCTCAGAGTCCTCCCTGCTTTCTGAAAGACTGCCCAGGAACAGGCACAACTTGAAATGAACTGAAGTACCCATTCCTCAGAGTTTTCTGAAAAAATGAAATTGCAAGCTGTGATGATAAAAAAACTCAATTCAACTTCTAAGAATGTTACATATTAAAAAAAAAAAGCAACAAACTACATCCAAGTGAAAGAAGAATCCTGAAAATGTGATAAGGTTAAATAAAAAAGGTTAAACTGTCAAATCATGCCAGACATTTCAAGGAGTAAAAATGGCACCTGTAACTAAACATCTTGGCAGGACAAAGCATCCTTTGGTCCCAGGATACAGGTACCACTTGGGTGGCAAGTGCTCACCACCTCTGAAAATTAAGGCAATTATTGATGCAGATGAGGTTGCCTCAGTCCTGAAAGGTTTTCCTTGTTTTGGGTTTTGTTTGTTTGTTTTCTTTTCCCTTTTTTCCCTGATGAGTTAATGAAATAATAGTAAGTTTAAAAGTTACCATGCCTCATCTGCTGTCCTGCTATTCTGTACTATCTCCAGGTCCAGATGAGCTGACTTACTCCTCTCTCAGGGAGAGGCAGGTTCCTTTGTGTTACCTGATGTTATGTATTATCAGCACTTCCTTTCATTGCAAGGCACCTGTGGACATCTACAGTATGAGCACATGTGACCTGAGGCATTTTGGCAAGCCTACATGGAAAAAAGTAGGCATCTCTGTATTATGAAGTACCATAGCAGTTTCAAAAATCTGTATATCACTCTGGGGATCTGCCTCAATTGGAACTTAAGCAAGAAAGTAACTTTTCGGGTCCCATCCAAAATGTTTTGCCTGAGATTGCACAGGAGAGCTGCCAGAATGAGCTCTAAGCAGCTCAAATCACAGATAAAACCTCTGTCACTAATGCATCCTTCCCTCACTTATAGCTAATTTAATCTCCCTATCTGGACTCTGCTCAGCTAGGATTGACAGCAGTGTAAATCACTCCAATAATGCCACTCCAGAAGCTGCACACATTTTTACTTTGACTAGTAATACATCAAAGGGAGACAGAAGAGACAAAAGACATCATTAGGATTGACCAAACCTGCTTTGCTGAAAAGGCATCTACAGCAAAGCAAGATGGGCTAAAATGTTGAAGAAAGAGCCACATACCTTGCAGTTCTCTAAACCCAGAATCAGAGGGGTCTGCAGGCATCTCTATTATTTAAATGAGTTTAATATCAAATGTCTATACGGTATGGTTAAGAGATTCTAAGCAGGATGAGCTGTCAAGGAAAGGATGTAGTTAAAATTAGTTTTGATAAAAAAGGGAAAACAAGATTTCCAAAGTACAGAGTGTTTTGCTGTTACCGGGATGCTTTCTGAGCCCCACTGTTCCGGCCGTGCTTTAATTCTTTTGTTACTACAACCACAAACACCTTCCAGGCCAGGAAATCCAATGTCTCTGGAAGTAATTATCTTTACACACAATAGACACAGAAAGCATTGTCACCACCTGAGAAGCTCATATAGCTAAAAAGTTTGCATGTAGATATTCCTGGGCCAACAGAGGAAGGTGAAGTCGGCTAACAAAAGAGCTCAGAGAGTGAATGAGGTAGATGCTTTTATAAACAATATATTTTCTTATTTGGGGGGTTTTCATTAAATTATAATTCTAGTATTCTAACTGAGTAAAAGATCAGCTGGATCCAGCCAAGTTCACGTGTGGTAGCAAGGCAGGGCAAGGGCAGAATCTAGGAATCCTGCCTGCTCTGTTCAAGAGTGATTAGTCAGACCCTCAGTTCTTCCATAACATTTTCCAAACCCTAGCTCTCAAAACACCATTTCAACAAAAGCCACAGAACACTGTTATGGAGAAGAAAGTAGCTAAGTCATGTCAAAGATCAGTGTCAGAGTAAAATATAATCCTAAATCGGCATGTCCTTAATTTCTTCTGACTGTGCCATTTCATAGTAGCAAAAAATGCAAAGTAGCAAAAAAGATGTATTTAAGTTCTAAGATCATATCATTAAGGAAAATACAAACATACTAATTAGTAAATGACCCAAACCCAGCTTTTGGTTCTCAGACTACTGCTAGCCATTATCTTAAAGCTCGAAATAAAAGATCTGTCTGATAGCAAATTGACATTCAATAGGAACAAATATTTTGCACCTCTGTTCAGATTATTCTTTAACAGCATGTACATTCCCGAAATCTGAATGGCCTTTTGGTCTTTTTCTCTCCTGGTCTCATCCTCTGAAGCATCAGCTGGGTCTTTAATGGATGATTTCAAGGACATAAAGATCTCTGTATATCCTTCTGCCAAGAGCATGTAGGAGACAAACCTACAACCAGACATACATATGGGTGTGCAAGTGATCCACCTAAGCAGAGATTCAAATTTAGAGTCCTCTTTAGAAATTGAGTCCTCTCAAGGGACATGGCTGAGATTTGGCCTAAGAAAAGTATTGTTGATATAAAGATATCAGAACCTAAATATTAGTCAAAAAACAGCTGGTTAAAACACAGGTCTGAAAGTGAGGACTCTGGTCTCTTACAGAGCTGAATTCTTAAGGTGCACATGTGTGGAAACAGCTTTGGTGGATGTCCTCCTTGGCTTTGGGATCTTTAAGCTCTCAGACTGCCACCAGCCTGGCAGCTTTGGGAGACAACAATCTCCTGGGACATCTGAGGGTTTGGGTGTCAGCACTACTAATGCAAAGCAGAGATCCTTAATAGTGAACTTTGTTCAGAGATTTTGATGGCAACCTGTCAGAGAAGACCACTCTCCAGGGCTAATAGGAAACTGGGAGCATAGAAACCCTGAAAGCATGATTGAAGTTCAGCTTATATATGCTTTTCTTTTTCTACCAAAATGTTTCTATTCTTTAAAATACGAAAAATGTTGTTTTGTTTTTTAATTTCATAGTCCATAAAAAATATATTAATTATATTTTTGTTTGGAAATAGCAAAAGTTTTCCTCCTCCTCAACTCTAATTCATGCCAGGGCTATGTTAATCATAGAATCAGGGAATCATAGAATAGTTTGGGTTGAAAGGGGCTTCAAAGATCATCAAGTCCCAAACCTCCTGTCATGTCCAGGGACACCTTCCAACAGACCAAGTTGTTAAAAATCACATCCAGCCTGGCCTTCACATATTCAGGAACAGGTCATCCACAACTGTTGTGGGCAACCAGTTCCAGTCTCATCATCTTCACAGTGAAGAATTTTTTCTTTATATCTAATCTAAATCTACTCTCTTCCAGTTTAAAGCCATTCCCTTTGTTCTATTACTACCTGCCCTTGTAAAACAGTTTCCTCTCCAAGTTTTCTTGTAGCTCCCTTTAGGTACTGGAAGGATGGCCTAAGAGCTCTCCAGAGCCTTCCCTGCCCAGGTTGAAAAGCCTCAACTCTTTCAGCCTGTCTTCATAGGAAAGGTGTTCCAGCCCTCTGATCATCTTCATGACCCTCCTCTGTGCTTGCTCTGGCAGGTCCAGCAGGTCCAATGATCTTTTGCTGGGTTCCTCAGAGCTGGCACAGCACTCCCAGTGGGGTCTCAGCAAAGCACAGCAGAAGTGAGAATCATCTACCTTGACCTGCTGCCCACACTGGTTTTGATGCAGCCCAGGACAGTGTTGGCTTTCTGGGCTGCCAGAGCACATTGCTAGGTCATGTTGGACATCTCACCAGCCAAGACCCTCAAGCCCTTCTCCTCAGGGCTACTATCAGTCTATTTTCCACCCAGCCCACATTTGTGCTTGGGATTGCCCTGACCCAGGGGCAGGACTTTGCACTCAGCCTTGCTGAACTTCATGAGCTTCACAGGTCCCACCTCTCAAGGCTATCTAGGTCCCTCTGGATGGTGCCCCTTTCCTCTGGCCTCTTGATCACACAGCTGGGTGACATTAGACTTGCTGTAGGTGCACTTGATCCCAGTCCATGTCACCAACAAAGATGTTAAACAGCACTGGTCCCAGTACTGACCCCAAGGAATGTCACCTTTCCCCTCTTGGGCATCAAACCATTGGCTTGGAATTTGAGTGCAACCACCCAGCCAAATCCTTATCTACCAAGTGATCCATCCTCAGATTCATGTCCTTACAGTTTAGAGACAAGAATGTTTCATGAGACAGTATCAAAAGCTTTGCACAAGTTCAGGTATGCTACTCTAAGAAGGTATTAATTTAGTGGATTGATTCTGTAACACCTTTCTTTTTTTTTTTCCCTGATAAACTGAGCAAACATGAGGTCACTGGAAGGGCTTAGAAACTGCAGCATGACAATAGAGTGGTAAAGTGGCTGAAGTACAGAGAAACTTGTAGAAGATCAGGCCAAGATAGTTGGCTTCAGTGCCAGTACCAGCTTTCATCTTTGAACAATACTTGTTATTGAGATCAACTACTAACTCAAAGAAAGCAAAACACAAAAATCCCTGAAAGCAGACAGAACAGAGGGATCTCTGCATACATACCCTGTTTGTACTGTCTTTTCTAACTTACACTCTTCCTTTTTTCTCTATCCAACCTCAGAGACCGGATGCTGGGCTGTAGAGCCCTTTGGGCTGACCCTGTAGAGCCCCTCTGATGCCCTTTTATTTATGCTGCGTTTCAAAGGAAATGATTTTCTCTTATTCCCAATCATTGTCAACAAACAGCAAACCTCTCCAAAGCCATTTTCAACAGAGTCAACCTTAGCACTTGCATTCAAGGATTAGTCACAGGCTGCTGGAGTGAAAACAAAGCAAATGTAAACAGGCAATGCTCTTGCCAGAAGTATGCAAGAGCCTGTGTGGGAAAGAATATGTTATAAGAGCTTGTGTGACCATACACTCTTTTATTAAAATAATAATACAATTCCTAACATGATTTTTTCCCCTAAGTATCACATTCATTAAACAAAGCTTGCCTGTGCAATTATCAAATATGTAAGACTTGTGATATCTAGCAGATCCCTCTATGGGTGTATTTTAAATTGCTATTGTTTAATTATTAACTGACTCCATCATGTTTTCTTTCGATACTTGTTCTTTATTTCAGAATACATCCTGCAGTACTAAATGGAAAGATAAGCCCAGTCAAGGTCTGAGGAGTAAAACGTATCTCAGTTTATGTAGGTTTCCTCTACTTTCTATTTTTCAGTTTTCCCAAATTATTGCCAATGCCAAGACAGAGAAAGGAAAGAAAATTCACTATGGAAAGTTACACTGGGCTTTGTAGTTGAAGGTAGCTCTTCACCTACCTCCTTTTCATCTCTGGCTCAGTGAGATTGCAAGAAGGTTTACAGAAAACACCACCCTGGAACTGACTGCTACCATAGATATAGGCAAAGTTTATTCTAATTTACAGAGTGTTTTCTAGGCAGTTGTTGTACATCAGGTGACCACTTCATAAAATGAAGTCTGATAAATAAGAATGTCAAGGAACTGTTTCATTAGGTGTCAAAAGGGTTTGTCTTGTCATTGTTAAATCAGGCTGTTTTGGCTGGGATTAGGATGAAGAAAACAAAGAGACACGGGCACTGTTCACAAAACAATCCCTGTGGTGAGGGATCCTCTTTTGGCATCTCCACAGCCGGGAAGCCCACTGCAATGCAGAAAGGACGTGTTCACTCTGCTCAGTTTACCTGAGTCAAAGGCTTCTTCTTTCCCAGAAGAGGTGCTGACTGAGAAGTTCACCACTTTTTCTGAAATGATGCTCTCTTGTGGTTAACAAGTCACAAGAAGAGCTGCTGGAACCACCAGTGCTCTTTTCCAGGTAAGAGTCCTTATGGCAGGCTGTGTTTCTGCCTTGAATGTAAGTGTAAGTGTATATAACTGTAAATGAATATGTAAATCATAAAATAAAATTGAAAGCTCTTCAGTGGGGCGTGGAAGATAAAGCATTAGCCTAAAACACCTATGGTCCAGCACTGTTCACCTACAAAATTAGCTATCAGGTTTAAAATCTCTGCCTTATTTGAGGTTAAAATATCTGAACCACTTCAAAATATCTTGAGGGCTTTAAAGAAAAAAAATGGAGAATATTTGTGTGAGTCTTTTATTAGATTCCCTCACAGAATAATTCTTCCAGGGAAAACAAAATATTTCTACAGTTCCTAGTTGTTTTTCCAAACATTTTAAAAAACACCCAGGTTTACGTCAACCTAGAATTTTGGCATATTCCTGGTGTGAAATTTCTTGGGAGAAGACTATACCATGACAAACTGTGAGGAGCAAAATTTTCATGTTCTCTGTATCTTCCGTCCCAGCAATCCAATGTGCACAGAGATCCCCCTGTAGTCCAGGTGGGTGCTGAAGCAGAACACTTGCAGACCAAGCACTTGGACTCCAGAGCTGAGAGACACTTCAAGTTGAACAAGGCTCTATCCCATCTTGAGGAAACTTTCTAAGTCAGGGAGATTTTCAGCACAAAGAAAGAAAACTTGTGCTTAATTGTGCATAAAATCTTCACTTACCTATCTTAGCACATCAGTTTCCTAGATGTGGAAGAAAGGCAGCTGAGAAGTTTCAGTTCCACAGACCAATACCTCCTCATCAGTGAGACAGAATGTTTTATCTTTCTTGTTGAAAATATTTTTCCACACTATCTCCCTCCTTTCTCAAAAAATTCAAATAATTTTTCATGTGCTGGAAGCTGCAATGTTCCCCCGCTCCTTTTGCCTTATCAAGCTTCTAATTCCTAATTAAATATATATAAGTTCTAAAAGTACATTTAACCATTGGTTTACACTCAGAACAAAACAGCCTCCCTCTAAAGCAAGTTACATGAAATCTCTTGACTCAACAACTTAACTAACTTTCTTTTGCCTAACCTGACATTTTAGTGTTTGGCAATGATCCAGGGCTTCCGATTAAGGAAAAAGATGCTGAGGGGACAGATTTTGGAAGGTGCTGAGCACCCACAGAACATGCTGATTTAAGCTGAAGTTGCATATTCTGGGCCTCTGGATCATCCTTCCCTGTAACGTCTTCAATTCACTTTATTTTGGTGCAACAGAATATCACTTTCACTTGTTTTTGTTCTATTTTCTAGAACAATTTAATTCCATGTAACAGTGATGTCTACCTCTTTCTGAGCTGAGCTGAAGAACAGAATTTTCATTTGAAAAATCAAGTACTTCTACACCTACTTCTCCAAACAGAGCCATCACAGGGTTTTGAGATGGTGCCTGTGCTTTCCATTGCTGCTTTGATTTATCCCAGCTAAAAGGAAAAATGGAAACTGGAGGTTTTTATTTCAACTGCTGGACTGGTCTTCCAAATGGGTCATTCAGACCTTGCTGTTCATTCCTTGTGCATTTCTCACATCTGAGCAATGTATCTATAAAAGGGAGATTATGTGGTTTCCTTTCTTCTGTTCTTTCACCTTTTTTCTTAACTAGCTGGGCAATAAGGCCTTCAGGAATCCTCAGCTGAGGTCTCCAGGATCTAAAGCTATAAGCTTATAGCTGCTTTTTTCAAAATAATGTTTAGGGAGTTTAATGTTCCAAATGTTCTATGTAACATCTGTGGGGACTTGTTACAGAAATACCAACCTGGCAGTGCAAAAGTGCCACAGGGCACTCAGTCTCTCATACCTCTCAAGCTCTACCAGGAGAAAAAAGAGAACGTGCAGAGGAAGGGCTAGACAGAAAGAATTTGATTACTAATGGCCAAAGAGATGAATTGTCTCTGAACAACTTGCTGCTCACTGCTGGCTAAATCATCGCCCCTTGTTTGGAGAAGCAGAACTCTCAGGACTAAAACAGTAAAAGGCTCTATCATGAGCCACTCTTCTCTTATGTGTTTTATAGAAAGTCCATGACATGACTTAGTTTTCACATTACAAATGGGATGGAAAAGAAAAATCAATGAAGAATCTTAAAAGGCAAAAGATAATACCTTAGAAATCATTGGGAGTGCCTCACTGAAAGCCACAGGGGCGGAAGGAAACACTGAATGTTCATGTCTTCCTGTGCTTCAAAGCTCTTTTCTTTCCATTTGGCTTTAAAGAATGTCATTTTGGTTGGGTTCATGGCTCTTACATCAGGAGAAAGTGTGTGCCTTTCATGATGATTCTGTGCTGAGACACACCTGAAAGCTAGAGGGGAGCAAAGGGAGAGGAAATAAAGCTTTAACTGAGAAGAAAATCAAAACAGGAATTTTTATGATGCTCATTTTTTTCCTTTTATTATTGATGGCAGGGTTTGGGGGGGAAAGAATGGTTGGAGTAATTGATTTTTGGAGGAAAAAACAAATGTGCAGATGAGCTTAGCAGTGCTACCCATGGGAACACAAATACCTAAAAGGAAAAATATTCAACTTCATTGTTGCATACTCCTGCAACATAATCTCTTCCTATGGCATAATAAGACATCACAAACAGGAATTTTCAGATAATGGTTAACAAATAGGAACAATTTTAATATTGCTGCAACATTTGACAACTCTCAGTATCATAAAATCTGTGTAAGAAGTACTAGTGTGTTCCCTTAGAAGTGACAATTTTAAATACCTATAATTTATAGTTTAATTAAAACAGATGTCTTAAGTGCAGGATCCTAAGAATCTGGAGATATACCCTCAAAATCCCCCTGGAATCCATACAGACACATCTATTGCTTTGTCAAACTAACTACACATTTCTCTTGTCCTGTGTAAGTACGTGCTTTTGACATAAGAGAATTTTGGCAGAGGTTTTCTATATGTAACTCAAACCTCTGTCCCTCTGGCTTACAATTTGCAAGTTCTTGAAGTCCTTCTTACTCACACATTGCTGAGATTTCCATTTGTCTACCTACAATAAATAGGATCTTCAAATAAATAACAACATTTAAAAAAATTAAAAATTGCCAACCCAAGACATACTGGTTGGTAATCAGATGAAAACTATTTGGGAAATAAAAATAATAATATTTTTTTAAAAAAGGGTAACAGGTAAGTTTAAGGGATTTGGTGCTGGAAATGTAGTTTACAACTTGACAGGTTTCACGCAGCCAATTTGAGCTGGGTTTAAACTGACTCAGTGGTCATGAGGAACTAGGGGGAGTTAGAAGATATTGTACTGCTCAGTGCACAGAGAGTGTTTGGGACACAACCAGTCCATGCACAGGCTCACAGACACTCATGAATGTCATTGCATGAACAAAATACTGGCTAACTCACACCTGTTTACGCTTTCATTTGCTTATGACTTTGTGCTGAGATCCTGGGATTGTTCAACCTTCAGACTCAAAGCGAAACCTGGGGGTGAACCAGTCTGGTTCATAACTAACTGAAGAGAAAGTTCACACAGCATCCTGGGAAGGAGAACCTACAGATTTCATCTCTAGCACGATAAAAAAGAAACACAATGAAAGGCTTATAAAAGGGAAATTATCAGATTACAGGACAAAAAAAAAAGTGTTCTTCAGAACCCTAGTTCATGAATTTTTTGATGAACATGCTCAGAGGTATATCTGAAGTGCAAGCACAAATTGGTACATTTTTCATTACTTCTGTCATCATCCTGCCAAATTTCCTGACAGCTTGGAAAAGCCCTCCACTTTTCTCTGGCCCAAGGAATCTCACCCTGAGGATTACAAGCAGTTGGCAGATGACTCTCATCACCCTGCCCTGCTCTCAGGATTCACCTCCATGGATATCCTGTACTAACAGGTGGGATCCATTTCGATTAGGTCATTCACCAGAGAAATCCCATGCTTAGACCCTGAAGGTCTGTCTTAGAAACAGAAGGCTCAGTGCAGCCAGCAACAGTATATACAGGTAGTACCAAACTGACTGAAGCCAGCAGTGGGATGAAGGCATCCTTACCTATTCCTTTCCACCCTGGTTCCCTGTTGGAACGTGATCCTCCTCCAACTCGCCATCTCTTACAGAATAACCTGAGAGAACCTGCCCAGGTTCTTCCTTGAATGGTGACTGTCTCTGGAGCAGAAGCACATTAACATGAGCTGGAATGTATTCACCAGACCTGTCCTTTCAGTGGTCTGAATGTGCATGTCCAGCAGAGGAGCAAGGGGGTAGTCAGACACTAAAACCATTTACTTGTCCTCATGTAAATATGCTGCTCTTGGGAGTCAAAGACTTTAGCCAGCTAAACCTAATTTTCAAGACCACCAGGGTGCTTTTAAGATTGTCTGCCTCTCATAAGTATTTTAACATTTTTATGAATCTCTGTTCCTGTTTCTGATAGGAGATAATTACGTTCGTCTCATTTACTGAGACGCTGGGGAAATAAATATTTACGAAAAAAAATTTAATGGTGAGATTCCATAGGAGGTGGCATCCTTGTAAGTACCATAAACAGACTGCTAATATATTGTGCAAAACAAAGGAGGTTTTAGCTTTTACTACCTCCAGCCTAGCACAAGGAAACAAAGTTTGTTTAGCTCTCAGTGCTCTTCAGCATCTTGTGAGATCAGGCAATTTTTAATTTTGTGTGTGTGCGTGGGGTTTGAACAAATACCACAGAGCCAAATCTTGTAATGATCTTTCATTCTATCCTACTTCCAGGCAAAAGCAGGAAGTTTAGAGGAGCGGAAAAGCATACAAATCAAAAGCAACTGAGCATTTGTGTATCTATTCAAAGACTTTTTTAGGCACTAGCATGGAGGATATGGTTGGGACAAGGATTTGATTTCACCCTTGCTGGCTCCCACGCCCCTAATTAGAACTGAGCTCTTTATAGGTAAATAGCATTTAAGTGGAACTATTTCTGACCACTGGGGTCCTGCACTCTGCTGTGCAGTGCCCTTTCATTAGGAATTAGCCGACACGATGCTGAATAAACACATTGTATGTTTTGCAAGAGCTCTGATGTGGTCTCTGTTAATTACTCTCTTTAACCTATTACAATCATGTGCTGCTTAGCCACACACACCACAGGACTGCTTGGGAAGGGGAAGATTATGGGGGACGCACGGAGAAATTCTTAAAGCGACACACAGCATAAAGACATGCCACAATGTCTGTTTGAACTGGTGTCAGATACAATAATGAGTGGGTAGGAATAAAAATAAATACATAGCACTTCAGGAACACTTCACATTCTCTAGGTGCTATTGCATCAAGTAGTATGACCAGGACTTTCTCTCTCACCAGCACCCTCTTGGCTCAGCTGAACAGACCAGCCTGGCTTGCTTATTTGAGGGTTTTTCTGCAATGCCCTTGGCAGTGGTTTGTACTTGGAACCTCACCCTCTCCCCCTTGCCCTCAAATTACACTTCTATTCATGACTGCCTATTCAAAGGGTGCTTAGATGCATGCTTAATGCTTTGTTGCTAAGCTTGCCTCACAGATGCCTAAGGGCTTTTGTCCTTGGAACAATAAACTGAAAGTCCACCATTCCCCTCTTCCTCAGGTCCCTGTGCTGGAACTCCTAGCAGATTTGCAGGGAGGCAGACAGAAGTCACCACTGCAGGGGATCCTCACTGATCCAAGGATAATTGTGTGTCAGTAATCGGTGCTTTACTATCATTAGCAGCCACTTTAATACAGTCCTCCCTTAGGCCCCAGTTAGGCTTATGCCTATGGAATTTGGTCTGTCTTATCAGCTTCACTGGAGCATGTGAATGATCTCAACCTCTGACTATTTAAGCACATACTCAGATGGGAAAAGTAGGCAGAAACCTGTGGGGTTTTTGACATTAGTTATATTAGTCCAGTAAAACAACTCCTTTGTTTAGTCCTAGAGCTGTCTGTCTTCACTGGGTGTCTCCAGCAACACAATTATGCAGTAATTACCACAACACTGATTCCCTTCATCTAAAAGGGCCCAACTTTAGATATCCTTGGTTAAAAACTCAGTAGCCTTTCTGAATCTCAATTCCCACATTGAATAAGGAAGAGGCATTACTATTAACACAATTAATTATTAATATAAAATTCATATGTGCAAAGCCCTAAGGCTTCCAGATGAAAGGTGATGGATAATTGTAAAGTAATGGATAATTGTAAGGTGTTCTCCACACAGCCATGGGCTGTTAGCAACCAACTCAAATCAAAAAAGATTATCAAGTACACACACTTAAAGAGATTGGGCTGATCAAGTAAAGAATTGCCATGGGATATTGGTCTCCCACCGTTACAGAAATTCTGAGGCATTAATCTCTAAAAAGCATCACAGAGGATCTGAGGCTTTTCTCTTCAAAGTGGGAGGTATTACCTTGTCACAATGTCTGAGGGCTGTGACGCTGTTATGCCAAATCTCTTGCAGAAATGGTAAAGTTTCCTGCAATGAATATCTGCTATACAGAGTTGCTATTGTAGAACTCCTTCCCATCAGCCAGCCAGAAACTCTTTGGAAATGTTGACACTTTCCAATTCTATTTTTTTTCTTTAATATTTCAATCTTCCTACAGTCCTTTATCTGCTGGGGCTAAGTTGTTATGAATCAGTCAAGGCTATAAAGAGATGTACATAGGGTCCCCTTTGTTGGAAGTAAGCCCAAAATGGCCTTCCATTCCTGTTTTCAAGAAGTTGCTCAGATTCCATCCTACCTAGATTGTAGGTCCTCTATAATCAGTGGAGACAGACAGGCATTTCCAAAGGGCAGGATAGCTCACACCTATGATGACTTGCCCTCTGTAGGTACCTAAATTCCCTGAACTATCTTCTCATGTATGCTGGGATCACTAAGCCCCAAATCAAGTCAGTCTAGGTGCTAAAGGAAGCATTTCAGTTATGTGGGATAAATTTAACACCCACTCCCCAGCGTGTCATGTGTACAGCCAGACTGCAGGAAAGAAAACTTGCAGGAGATTCTGCCAGGGTTTCCTTGTCAGCAAGAGCAATGTCAGGACCTATTATGACACTGCCTTGCAGCTGGCACAAGCCTGTTGTGACATAATGACACAACTGGCATTTGGGATAAGCCTTCTCTCCAGACTTTGCACCACTTTCCTTCTGCAGTGGATTAACCTTGGCTAAGGGTCTCCCTGCCCTGGCATGGACCCTTCCCCAGGCTGCAGCTCTCTAGGGACAGCAGCTCCTGCCAGACTCTCCACAGCCTCAGCTCCTGCAGGGAATATCCCCTGGGCTGTAGGAATGGGTCTCTGCTCCACTCTGCAGCCCCTCCAGCCCTCCTCCTCTAGCCCTCTCTCTTTCCCACTGCCACCTTTGGCCCTATGTGGAACCTGTTTTCCCCCAGTGCTCCCATCCTGGATGAGGGGCTCAGCTGTGCCCAGTGGAGGGCTGGACCTGTGGAGCTGGCTGGACCTGGCTGTGTCTGACTTAGGGCAACCCCAGCCTCTCCCCACAGAGGATCCTGCAGCCCCACAGCAGACCCTCAGCATGGACCCAATATACTCACTGCATTGCTGGCACACAAATGAGCTTCCACAGTCATCTTCATCCAGAGCTCTGGAGCTGCCAAAGAAATGGAGAGCCTGTTAACAGTGGTTCTTCAGCTTGGGACCAGCTATTCCTCAACATCTCCATAAAGTTTTGCCATAGCTCTCAGAGAAACTTTCCACATTTTTTAATTCAGGAGTAGCAAATTTCTACCTCATCCCAGGCCTTAGTGCAGTCAGACTTGGCCAGGTAATGTGACTCGGGGATGGAAAGTCCTTCAGGGATCACTCCAATGCAATTTAGCTCATCTTGCTCCTCCAAGAGGAGACTTAGAGGAAATTTTGTTGTGGTCCACATCTTCCTCATAGGGGAAGCAGAGGGGCAGGCACTGATCTCTCTAGTGAACAGTGACAGGACTCAAGGGAGTAGCCTGAAGTTGTGTCAGAAGAGCTTTAAATTGGATATTAGGAAAATGTTCTTTAGCAAAAGGGTCATTGGGAGCTGGAACCAGCTCCCCAGGGAAGTAGTCACAACACGAAGTCTGACAGAGCTCAAGAAGCATTTGGACAATAATCTCAGGCACATGATGTGCTTCTTGGGATTGCCTTATGCAATACCATGAGTTGAACTTGATGATCCTTGTGGGTCCCTTCCAATTCAGGATATTCTATGGCTCAGTCTAAAAGTCAGGATGCTCCCATAAACAGCCACCTCATCTAAGCTGCTCCACACACCTTTGCATGGCACATTTAAGTCATTTCACCTTGGTTTCTGTACACTCTCTGCTCTTATTACAGATAAGAGAAACAGCTCTCAGACCCCTGGAAGGAAGTGTGGTTTTGGAAAGAGATCAGAATGGTGTGGTTGGAGTTGTATTCTATAGCAAATGGCTTGCACTACCATTATAAATAGGGTTGGAAGGCTGTGCATGCATGCATTTCTGCTTTTCAGACTGGTGGAGGTAATTGACTGCTCACAGCTCTAGCTTAGAAAGCTGGATAGCTGGAACCATCAAGGACTCTTCTGCCTAAATGAATTAAGTAAATTAATTGAGCAATCAGACATAAAAAAGTGGGTGTGCAACAATTGCCTATCATTTGAAACACAAGGAGCAGGTAATTGATTGTGCAGTTATTGTACCACACAATGTACATACAAACTCCTTGCTCTTGTTTGCAATGTGGAAAACTGTGGAAAAAAATAACTGCAAAACACAGATAACAATTTGTCTTCCCCTGTGTGGTAACAACATCGATAGTCATTATCCTAAACTCTTCCTTCAAAATATGCTGGGCACTTCAACAAAAAAAAGCAATTCCTTGCCTGAAAACTGACAGTCTTTGCTGGATTCTGCTTGAAATGACACCTAGCTTCTAATAGTGGCTGGATGGACAATGGGTCAAGAGCAGCCCTGAGGGGAAGGAATTGGAGGTGCTAGTTGACAAGAAGTTCAAGATATTCTGGCAATGTGCACTTGCAGCCCAGAAAGCCAACAATTTCCTGGGCTGAATCAAAAGAAGTGTGGCCAGCAGGTCGAGAGAGTCTCATGAGAATTCACCTGAAGTACTGCATCTATTTCTGGAGCTCCCAACACAAGAAGGATGTTGGAGCTGCTGGAGCGAGTCAAGAGAAGGGTCACAAAGATGTCAGAGGGCTGGAGCACCCCTCCTATATAGACAGGAGAGTGCTGAGAGTATTGGGGCTTTTCAGCCTGGAGAAGAGAATGCACCAGAGAGCAGCCTTTGAGTACCTAAAGGGGTCTTATAAGACATCTGGAGAGGGACTTGTTATTGAAGGGCATGTAGAGATAGAACAAGAGGTAATGGCTTTAAACTTGGAGAGGGTAGGGTTAGATACAAGGAAGAAATTCTTCACTATTGGGGTTGAGAGACATTGGCACAGATCCCCCAGAGAAGCTGTGGATGCTCCATCTCTGTAAGTAATCAAGGCCAGGTTGGATGGGGCTTTGAGCAACCTGATCTAGTGAAAATTGTCCCTATCCATTGCTGGGGGTTTGGAATGAGATGCTTTGAGGCTCCTTCCAATCCAAACTATTCTATAATTCATCACTAGGATTTTATGTAGCAAAGTCAGATAAAAAAGAGAGAACAGAAGTGAAAACAAGAGAAGCAGAAGGAGTGCTTGGTTATTCTCTGCATGCTACCTGGTTATTTTTATAGGCTGTGTCTTAAATATATTGATGTTGGCAGGTGAGGAAGCACAGCAAAGCAAAAAGAAGGTGACAATTATGGTTGTGGCAATTTAGCCATTGGGATTTAATGACTGGAATTATTGACAGAGGAGATTGCAAGGGTCCCTGTGGAAAGAGACAATGGAATTCACTGAATAAGACATGCTGAAAAAAGTTATGGGGCCATATATCTTGGTTTACACACAAGAGCATCCAACTCAGTTCTCCTTAGAAGCTTTCCACCAGCTTTATCGAAGCTAGATGGAGACAAGGATATTTGTGCAGAGGTCAAGTTCTTTCTCATATATCATTTTTGTTTAAAAGTGATTTCTTTCTGGAAAACAGTACCTTAGGTTTCCAGTAAACAGAATTCTTTTAATACACAGAAACAGTACTGTAATATCTAGTTTGAGAGAAAACCAGAGCTAAGTAGGCACTGAAATTATGTCAATTTGAACATAAAGCAATCATTTTTTAAGGACAGCAGACCTTTATTCAGATGCCATAAAATTGCATCCTCTTACTCTTGTATTACTTCTGAAGAAAATAATTAGGAGGCATTGAGCAAACATCCAAACAGCTTTGACAGATCATCTTTCTGTCACTGAAATCTTTAGATTTTGATTTCTTCTATACAAATGCCATTTCACCTTCAATCTTCAACCTTCAATACTTAAAACATGAACAAAAATGTTCATGTTCAGACAAAAGAAAACTATTGTTATTCCCTAAGAGTTGGACTCCAAGACCCAGACAATGATACTTAGCCATGACCAGTAGATCAATTTATTATAAAGGCTGGGACTGAACCCTGCTCTGGGGAATTCCATTTCAGTCACACTGTTATCTTTCTTCTACTCACCTGCATCGTGAGTGCCTCTATGTATTGTCACACAGACATTGAAAATAGCAAGAGGAGATGACCTGGCTGTTTTGGCAGAGAACTTAGGTGCAAGTTGGTGTGTATATGGAAAAGAAAAGGACAGTAATTTTGTGTAGGACAGAATGAATTTCTGCTCTGCGGGCCTTGTCTAGACAGGTGGGATGGGAGGGATTTTATGGAAGCAATTTGATTTTAGATAGGAAACATCCAAGGCCTTATGTGAAGATTGAGAACTTCAGCTCAAAGATTTCAGGAGCCTGGGGCTTAGGTTTGGTTATGGATTTCCTTCATTTGCATTTTATTAAACTCTTTGATACTGGGCCAAACTTAAAAAAGAGCTCAAACATCCTTTGCCTTGCTAAGATTTCTTATGTATGTATGTGTTTTTCTTATGTTCTTATGTATGTTCACATATAGCTGTGGGACTTGTAACCTCAAATATGTAAATGCCTGCGGGATGGGGAGGTCTCTACCACAGCTGATGATCCAACATGGTTTGTCATCCACCACTGGGAGACAGTCTGAGATGAGACTGGAGCTGTGCTGTTTTCCACAGTGCCAGAAGAAACTGCCCTGATCTATAGTAATCAGAAAGGAAAATCACCTGTTTCTTAAGACAAGGAGAGAAACTGAGTTTTCAAGCCCAAAATTGGAGTAAAAATGTGCCCACTTTGCCAGAAATCAGAAGTAAATCATTGCAATATCCTGTCTCCCAGAAATACACACATGCTGATAACTCAGGGTGTCCTCTGCCCAGTTCAGCCTGAACAGTTGGAACCTTGTTTTTAGTTTTCGGTCAAAAGTGGAGTAAATATTTGCAAGAGAATATTTTCCTAACAGGGACACTCTCAAAAGTACATTTTCTGGAAAAGACCTCTGCCATCATCCTCTTTTATTGTACAGTCCTGCAAGCCCAGGGCTGGCAGGGACAGAGAAATAAATCAAGTGCTGTGAACCTGCATGTTCAGCCTTTACAGTGAACCATGTAAGAGTGGTTCAAACAGGAGAGTGCTGATAAGGTGACCTGACTTCACAGAATTTTGAAGAGCAGTTCTTTGAACTTTGAAAGCCTCATTTGTAAAAGATAAGACTTACGGTCCTAAAAAGGGCAGGAAAGAGTTGACAAACTGTTGTCACCTGGGGAGGCCTTCCCGATAATTTTCCTTTCCAGTGCCAAGAACAGAGCATTTTAGAAACACAAGTGGACAATAACCTTTTGGCTGAGTCTATTTGACTTTGATTCCAGTCAAATTGACATTTTAGGCTTTGCTTAAGTAACTTTGATGTACTTTAAAGATTAGGTCCTGATAGTAAAAGAGCCTGTTCTGTTGTCTTTGTTCAGATGCTATTAAAAAAGGGAAAAACATCTAAGAACTTTTGTTACCAGCTTTGTCATTTGCTGGATAAAGCATTACTACTGTTTTGTCAGTATTCATATTTTACTTGCAGCCCCTGTATCAGGGTCCTCTGTGATAAGTAGTGTCTATTAATGAAAGACAGTCTAGCCTGGATTCAGCTGACCTAACTTGAGACATTTACCTGAGAAATATAATTTAGGACCAAAATCACTTGATACTTCTCCTATAAACAATGGACACTATGTAGGATGCTTCAGACATTTGTCAGGCACTTGCCCTCTGGAGGTGATTCTCTGCCTTGGCTATACATAAATAGTGCAGACACCTGAATTGCTGAAAGACAGGTAAGATAAATCTGGGCTTTCCTTCTCACAGAAGGGAGTAGAGTGAAATAACAAAAGAGAAAAAGAGTAGAAGATAGAAATTTTTTAACCTGCTGTCTATACAAAGAGTGTGAGCAACACAGCTTACGTGATCTGCCCAAGGCCAGACAGCAGGAGACAGGCCCAGGTGTTGATCATGATACTTTGAAAGCAGCATTTTATCTATAAAAAAAATCTTATACCTCTGGCAGTGGCCTTAAGATTTCCCCTAATATAAACAAAGACTAAAACTGGAAAATGCTTTAAAAAAAAGCATTAATTCAATTTATGTATTTTCACTTTCAGAAAAACATTGAAAATTACTAAATCTTAATACTTTTCACTTTTTCCATTAAAGTTCTTGGGAATATTTTCTTATGTCTATAGGATATCAAGTTTATAATCACATAAAAGCTAATGATGAAGTTTGTTTTTCATCTACTGAATGTAATAATTTTGGCCATACAAACCAAGACTCCAAAAACCAGTCATGTCTCTGGAATGGAGTGGAATTGTGAAGTATATACCTGCCCAAAAACATGACAAAATCCAAAAATCTTCAAAATTTCTGTAATTATTGATTTCCCTTAAAAATCAGTTACTTTACTGTAGTTTTGAAGTGAAAAAATGTGTTGCAAATGACAGAAAGAAGTGTTCCATTTGGACATGGAAAATTATCAAAATTTTTTCTTTAACTTAGAACAATCTAATATCACAAGTTTTACTTCTGATTTTTTTTTCCTTTTTCTGGGGTATAAATATGCACAAATAGAAGAATTATTAGAGCATATCAGAGCAAAGGTCTGTCCGATTCAGTACACAGTCCCATGACAAGGTCTATTTTTCATTTTAAAATTCCAAGTAGATTGAACAAGAGAACTGAACAGCCAGAGACACAGTTGGAACAAGTAGTCTGTGCAAAGCAAATGGATTGAAATAGTCATGCATAATATATGCAACAAACAGTTCCAAAGTTGCAGAAAAATACACAACAAATAGAGACTAATGTAATTAATTATTTGCTATAAATACTTTGGCTGGTTCGTATGGATAAAATTTCTACTGCAATGAAGAGAAAGAAAATTTCTGAACTATGGAAAACAGAATCCAATTCAGCATTTGACAGTAAGAGTTTGAAATTGTAACATCATAAGAAGTTCACAGATTAGCAAAAAATGAAAGAAGAAGTTTTATTGCATGAGCAGTGGAGTATGAAGAGGATTTTGCCAGGATACCTTATCTATCTGATGTCCACTTTAGAAAAACATATTTTAAAAAAAAGCTTATGGAGAATAAAGAGAAGAGCCAGCAAAGTCATGTGAAAATTACATAAAATGTAGTGCTGTGTAGCACTGAAAGAGCTGCAGTTGGTTAGCTGCTTCCTCAAACAGAACACAAGCAGTGAAACGTTCAACAGTGGAAAGCTTAACCAACAGGAGATGCTCTTAAGAGAAAAGGCTGGATGTTTATTTCTTGATTTTTTTTATATTCGATTTTTTATATTAATGTGTGCATTAGTGAAACACAAACTAGTTAACATGCAGAGTTGTGTGAGAAGCCATGCCAGATTTGCAGATATTGCTGAGGAAGACAGTGTTTGTTTGCTCAATAAAAACAAAGTCTAAATAGTCTTGCCCTTGATCAAGAAATCTGGGGATCCAGCAGTCAGGGTGCCTAGGAGCCTGGCAGAAAGAGAATTTTATGTGGACAAGTCCATTGTTTCTGCCTGGGAGAAGGCTTGTTGTAGACTTTTGCTCCAGAGAGTTCACTGTCCTGCTGTACTGGATTTTCTTCTACTTCCAAATAGGCTTTAGCCATAGGTGAGTTTGCAGTAAACAGGCAGCTGATCACAGAGAACTTTGTTCTATGTTGACATCAAAAATACTCTTTGTGCCAGTGACCTAGAGAGCAAAGTACCCTCAAAGTGGCAAAACTGCCAGATCACTCCACCACAGTCCATTAGAAAAGGCCATGTGCACACAGTGTTCACCATCTCCAATGGTCTGTTTGTCCTTGGAAAGCCAAACATATGCAGTGCCCAAATAAACATGTCCTTTAAAAACAAAAACAGTCAAGTTAGGCTACTCAGTACTCCATTAAACTACTCAGGAAAAGCATTCCTTTCTCTATAAGCTGGGATGCTTCTTACCCATCCTACCTTCCCACCCTTGCACCTCTCTGATAGGACCTGCCTTTGCCATTCTCACATCACATAAGATGCCTTCAGGGAAAGGTTGACAGGGATCTTAGCATGGTTATTCCATGCACACAGTTGGAAAGGAAAGTAATTAAAGTCATTTGTTCATTGGAAGGAGAAGAGAAGAGAAGAGAAGAGAAGAGAAGAGAAGAGAAGAGAAGAGAAGAGAAGAGAAGAGAAAGGAGATAAAATAGATGAGAGAAGGGATGGCTCTCTGCGTCACGGTTTAGTTTAGGTCAGTGAAATGAGAATTCACTTTCCAGATCCCATCCACATCCAGGTATTTAGTACAAAGAAGAACATGAGCAACTAAAGCCACTCTAAAGTCACATTAGGTGAGATTTAACCGTGTGCTGAGAGTGATCACCAGATTGTGACTATCAAGAGAGACCTGCAGGAAACACTTTATGAGTTTTCTGGGGATCAGACAAAGAAATTCCTGGCTTATGAGGTCCTTGCCTTTCTTCAAATCTCTATTCAAACAGCTCCTTTCACAGCAAAATCTCATATGAGATACCTGGAGGCTGTAGACACTTCCAGGTTTGGTTGGTAACAGTGCAGCTGCCCTGAGGATCTGAATTTTAGACTTGGATATTAAAAGTGGGAAGTAGGAGGCAGCTGATCTTTGTAGAGCTCCAACATTATCTAAGGCAATACCTCACTAAAGTATTTCATTAAAGAGTTTCAGACTTTCATTCTTATCATCTTATTGAATTGTCCTTCCATTCCTTCACTTCATGGTTGGAGCTAACAGTCTGTTCTTTTATGTTCCCTAATCCCTTTCATTGTCTATTTTGCTCAACTACAATTGTTCACAATGCTTCACCTCCAATACAAAAACACCTGGATATATTTCTTCTTCTTCTTTGCTTTCAGTATCATTTTATTGCCCCTTTTTCTTACTATTTTCTGTAAAATCTCCTTCTACATTGACCTTATAGATGACAAAAACCAAATTTAAAAAGCAACTACAGCTGAAGCTAATATGTTCAAATTGTTTTGCTTGCAGTAGGAGTACACTAATAACAATCTCTTCCTACACATGTTCATCGAAGTAAGTAAGAAGTTATTCCTCAGCTGTGACATATCTGAAATCATAATGTAGTCACCTTGCACAAGACAAGTGGAGCTGAACAGAAAGTCTTCAATTTTTTTGTGAAACCTCAAAGTTCTGATACTTGTGGCTATACAAAATAAAGATTAAAATTTTAAATTTTTCAATATATGTTGTAAAATAAATTTACATTTAAAATTAAATGCCGGGATGTCATACTCCCTTTTGGATGTGTCCAGCCACCTCGGTTTGCACAATTATAACACAGCACAACTTTATCCTCTGGCCAAGTTTCACCTCTATTTGCTTGCTAGAGCAGCTTGACTCCATGTTGCTCAGCAAAAAGTCAGGCAGGCAGAAGAAAAGACCCCAGCATATCATGGAATACCTAAATTTTCCTACCTCTTTGTTTCTTTCTTCTATCTTCTCTACATGCTCAACCCAAAGGTTCTTCTCTGTTGTCTCCAGATGCTATCATGTAGAGGAGAAATAACTATCTTATTCTTCTTTCCAGCAGGCAAGGAAAAGAGCAGAACTGGTTTCTTCTGAAAAGAAATGCAACTTCTCTCACCTGAAGTGAGCCATCCATAATGTGGATGTCTACATCTGAGCGAGTTCCCTAAGATCCTTTTATCAGCATGGGGAAAAAACTGGCAATTACAGAGTGTGACGTTCATCTTTTTTAGACATTTATCTGAATCACCCACTAATATCTGTATTTCCCTGCTGGTTGTGAAGGGGATTAATAATGGTAGTTAAGATGGACTTTCTATTGGAAATATTTACAATGAGACAACGTGGAATTGCTCAGTACAATAAGGCTTTCCTACTTGAACAAGAAAATATTAAGTCATAAATAGCAAAAATGAAATTCTGAATCCATGTTAGATTCAGAACCTGTATAGTTGCCTTTTACTGCTAGGACTGTAGATTTCAGTTATGTTCTTTCTGAGTTACAGATCCACAACACTGGTGATAAGTTTCAGATTCCTTTACTGTATGCAATAGCTATTGACCACTTTCATTGCTTTGGCCGCTCTGAAGGGATTAAAGTTGACTGCAGAAGCCAAATCCTAGCAGAGTTTGCTGAAAATTTACTAGTAGATTTTTAGAATAAAATAAAAAATACACTACAGGTGAAGATTAACTTCTCAGGGTGGTTTGGATAAATTAAATATCTGAGCTCTCAGTCTCCTTAGTAATTTGCAAATGAAACCACTCTGATTGTGGCTCTGAAAATACATCAAATTTTAATTTTACATTTTGAAAAATGGAATATTAAAACTATTCTAAAATAATTTAATTGCTCTCAAGCTTTATTTAAGACAAGTTAAAAATTAGGGGGTGTAATATTGGTAATATTGGTTGGCACAGCCTGAAGGATCACTGTGTTTCTATATATACATATTAAAATCTAGAACAAGATTTTCATGAAACATGCTGAGTACTCAGTGAGTTGCTACTGGCATGATCTTCAAAAATCTGTTGGGGGCCTTCCTTGCCACTTCAAAAAGAAGCCAAGTATGGGGGATGACTATTAACCTGATCATTCTCATAGTGAGAATATTGGCCAACCTCAGTCAGTTGTTTCCCAGATGATGAATATATCGTCTATTTTCATCTCAAAGCCACCCTGAATTCCCCACTTTTGCAGGATGAGGCCTGCAAGTCTGTCCTGAGGAACAAGTCAAATAAGAATCAAGTTTAGTTAAGAAGCCTTGGGCTTGATGTTGCAAAATTTCCTCTCCAAAATCCAGAATTTTTAGAGCTCAATGGTCATTAACACCATATCTAAAGGAAATAATTATGTACATGCATTGCATTTCCTTACCAGTAGCCTACCTGTACCACAGGCTTCAGGCTTTACAGTCAACAGGTGCAATTAAAGCCAGCACTGCATCACTACGAGGGAGTACAGATTACCAGAGACCTGAGCTTTAGCCCAGATTGATCTGCCATCCTGACTGAGCCACCTCAAACCTCTTATCTTCACCTTTTCATGTCTTCAGACTGAATGCTAAGGCAGAAGAGAGCTGGGGAACCTGCTGGAAGAATCCACCCTCATTTTGCCTTGCTGATTAACATGTACTTTTCTTGGGAATGGGCCAGAAGCAGTCTGTAAGATGAAACTATTTTTCTGGTAGTAGCAGTCTTCTGTCTGGCCATTCCAGGATGCTGTAGCTTCTACCTGACATGCTAGGGACACCTCTGGACATGGGAGGGCTACAGAGCCATGGGGCATGGCTACAAAAGCCACTAAACTTCTCATTTATAACATGCATAATGCTAATATATGTATATATATCTATATATTTAAATATATATAAATAAAGGTATTTATCTGAAGTGTAATATATGGTTCTATGTAGTTATTTATGTTAACAAAAATGTGTAAACATAATTAAATAACTTATAACCTCTTAAGTTTAACATTCTGACATTGAAGGAACTGAGGAACTCTTTTGGAGGTACTGAAGTAAAATGAAAAAGTAGAAATTACTCTCTTCACTTGTGTAGCATTTTGCTTTTATCAAAATCAACAGATTCCCATGACTTCTTATTCTTTGAAGAATTGAGAACATTTTGTTCAATTCTGGCCTTGAAGCCCTCTTTTATTCTCAGGCAATTTTTTCCTAGAAACACAAGGTCCCTTTTGCTTGGCTTCTCTGTGCAGAAAAACCCCTAGACAAATATTAGGTAATTATTTTTGCCTAAGTCCTGTTCCATCACAAGCGTTGGAAGGGCAAAGGACACTTTTTCCTCTAGCACAATGGATCTGGCAGGACATCATTATCCTGGATAGAAATATCCAGTGAACTTGTAGCATTACAAAGCAAGTTCGCCATCAACACATTCTATTAAGCTGACAAGAGAAATTCTGTGCAGCTACACTGCTCTGATGGTATTAATCTGTTTAATCTTTTTTGATAGTTGCCTGCAAACATCAACAGAGAATGAGAGAGGTCAGCTTGGATCCACAGGAAGAAAGAGAGCTCACATGCAATCTGTGGCTGTTGAAATGGGTTGTTCTTTGGTTACTTGAAACAAACATTTAAACCTCTAGATAACAAGATTTATACTGTTTGATAAACACAGGCAGCAGCTTCACCTGAGGTGTATTTTTCTTTTATTTAATACTCAGTAAAAATGTTGCACACACACACGTGTATGTGAACATGCTCAATTTTGTGCATTTTGAAAGCATGTTGGTGTATGGCTAGCAGGTCACACAAGCTTCTGAGGGAGTTGTTTCTTCTTAACTTTCTTTTTTTTTTTTTTTGTTTCCTTCCCTTTTTGATCATGGCTACAGGAGCAGATGGTGACAAATGATACAGAAATGGACAAAGTTGGAGAATTTTTGTTTTTTGTCCAGAACAAGTTATCTTTTTTTCTAAGAACAGTTGAATTAATCTGAATTAAAAATGCTCACCTTAAAAAGGTTTTCCCAGAAAAATTAGGCAGGATGGTTTTAAAATAGGGTTAAGTTGGTCTAAGTGATGATCTGTGGCTGGTCTCCTGCCCATGACCTGGAGAAGTGCTCTGATGCTCCCCAGCACAGACTGGCTCAGTGCATCACTTCTGACTGCTATAACCAATACAATATATGCACAAAATGTAAACCCTGAGCAGCTCTGGATGAGCAGACAGTTTGGCAAGTTGTGAAAATTATGTGAGCAACCCTCACAAGGAAGAAAGGCACAACACTGGTTTTTGTGAGAATATGATCAAGCCTTAGATCCAGTGCATGAACCATAAACTATTGTTAAATATTATGGAAGAACTAGCATCTACTTTACTGGAAAGGTTTGGAGTTAGGTCTGGTAATGTAACTATTCTCTCATCATTACACAGGCTTATAATGCTCTAACACTGTTCCTAACCCTGGAAAAGATCAGTTGCTGTGCCTTTCACAGAGTCTTATTTCATTAATAAGTACAGATGCTGCAAACTTGGCTCAGGTAATGAATGGCAAGCAGATTAACTAAAGTACTGCCACACCTCCTATAGCTTTAGAACCCAGTGGGAATTGCATTTTGGAGCTGATCTGAGCAGACTGTTCAGGCTTGTGGATCACAAGAAGCACTAGAGAAAGCCAGATTTAACAGGCTAAATGAAGAGAGCAAAAAAAGCATTTTGCTATGTTCAGTGGCTTTTCTCATCACAGCATAAAAAATAAACTTTGGAAGACAATTTACTGGCTAAATTAAAAGTCTTTATGCCTCCCTGGTAGGTAACCCTTTAAGGATGCAATCTATTCTGCTCGTCCAGTGCAGACTGGGAAAATAAGGCGAAGTTGTCACTTACTCAGTAGAGATTTTTTTTAAATCCATTTTTTCATCCACTCCATGTATGGAGTCTGACTTGAAAGAAAAAACAGTAGCATGAAGAGTCAAAAAGAATTTGACTACATCCTTTATAAAAAAATTCCTTGAGAAAACAATGCTGGAATTTATTAATTAAGAATTGTGGGGACTGTATGGCTGTAAAACCTAAAACACTTGGGATTTCATTTAGCCACATGGGTTAACATTCTTTTTGGGAAAACAAGAGAAGAAGAATTTCAGGGCACAGAGATGTGTTTTTATTATTATTATGTATAACACAGGAATATCTATGAATTCAAGACCAATGTGGACTTAAATCTAATAATACTGTATGACATACACTGATAGAGAGTCAGTTTAATTTTGTTGAGTTTGAAAGAAATGTACAGTCCTTACAATGTACAATGTTCTAGTAGATCCTAATGGCAGAAGAAGACAGAGACCCTGCCTGTGGTTCATGGCTTGCTCAGCTGGGAGTCTAAGATTAAGCACTGCTAAACCTCTGACCAGCCAAGACAGAAACAAATTGCAACCAAAACAAGCTCCAAAGTTGTTTGCCTGGTGGGTTTAGACTTCAAAACCTCAACTGGGAGCACACCTGGCAAGGATTTATGAGAAATGTCAAGTTCATTTGCCCTCTGTGGGTGCAATTATGCAGGCACTGTAGTGTGGATTTGAGTCTAATCTCAGATTTTAACTCTTTTCCTGATCTGTTTGGATACGTAAGCATACACTCCATCTGGATGGATGTAAGCCAAGGTCAAGAGTGCAGTAGAGCAAAAGTCAAGAGGAGAAACCTGGCAGGAGTAAGCATGGCGGGCAAAGTGCACCAGGAGACCTTATCCTTGGCTCTTCTCAAGAGCCATAGTGAAGGCTCTGAGCCTGATTCTGTAGGGTCAGATTCAGTTGCTGGGAAGACTGGCCAACAGTAATTTCACCTATCTAGTGGGCACACTGTTTTCTCTTATACTACAAAATAAGTGTGGCCTTGTTGATACAAGGCCTAAATGCAACATTTAGTGTTGGTTTATCAAGGGCAAATCAAGCCTGGTTGACTTGACTGCCTCCAGGGATGAAATGTCTTCTTGTTTTCATGACAAGCACATATTGGATAAAGTATACTTGATTTCACTAATACTTCTAACTCATCTCCACAGCTCTCTCGTCTGGAAGCTGAGGATTTATAGTGCACCAGATGTCATAAAAGCTGCCTGGACTCTTGAATCTCAAAGGCTACCAATCAATGTCTCAATTGGTAACCATCAGCCAGCTGTTGGCCAGTAACAAACAGTATCAATGATCTGAATAATCAAGTAGAATAAACCCTCAGCAATTTTGAAGATACTAGGAAATTAGGAGTGGTTGACACACTGAAAAGCAGAGCCTCACAGAAGCTGGTCCCTGATAAATAGGAAGACAGGGATTACAAAAATTTTTCTGAACATCAATGAAGTGTGATGTTCTGCACTTGGCTGGGCCAACCCCAGGCATCCAAACACTGGCTTATGGGGAGAAGCCTGATGCAAAGGAAAAGT